>JAKSZP010017418.1:0-98260 GCA_022478985.1 Massospora cicadina
GGATGGACTGAAAAACTGGGAACTAATTGGTCTGGTACTTATAGAGTTATATTTTAAAATGGATTAGAATATTTAATTGTTCATACTGATACTGGTATTGTGGTAAATTGTATTCATCCTAGGTTTTTAAGAAGTCATCCTCCACCGCAATTGAATCTTGAGGGGGAAGTGTCTGGGATTTCACCAAATTCACGTATCTCCAAAATCACCTTCCTCAATTCCCCTGACATCATCGGAAGGAGTGAGCAATCTATCACAATCTATCAAAGTTGCTTATATATTGGATCCTGATCATCTGATTGAAGATTTGATCGTGCAGAGATTAATTCACTCTGATAGATTACAAACTGTAAAAAAGCCTATACATATTTACTCTTTTCAAAAATAAACACTAGGTCAAGTTTTAACCTGTAATCTCCTAATTAGTTTATCGCTTAATGGATCTCTGCCTAGTGTAACTTCGAGGTTGAACCTGCCCCATTGGAAGTGTAATTCAAAACTTCCAGAAGGACAATTGATCATATTTTCTTATAATTTCCAGTGTGCTCAAAGGACTGACTCTCCATATCATCTGTATGTTGTTCAGTGGGTTTGACCTGTGTGACCCTTATGGCAGATCTGAACATTACCACCCAAAATTACAACAGTGGTGCTTACTATAAGGGCCCATTAATCAACCACTAAATGCTCAAAATCTCCAGTTGCCAGATATGTCTCATAAAACCTGCGTTGTTGGGTAATCTTCATGAAATGCTGCACCAGCTAATTATGAAGAACTCAAACTCACTTTAGACGCAATGCTTAAAAACAGATGAACTTCTTCAAGAACGTAATTTCATTAAGAACCAGCTCAATAACACGTCTAGCCAAATGTAATTTCTGGGACAACGAAAAAGGAACTCACTAATTGTTTGGATGACACCACTAACCGACTGCAATATGTGGAGCGAAAATTGACCAGTACCTACTGGGCCTCTCATTGTAAAGAGGAAGGATGACAAGGGGGGCACAATATGAGAAGGAATATGACGCTGGTTGGAGCTACTACACCCAGGATAATAACTCAGGATATGAGCATGAGTTGGAGTGCCAATACCCTCAAGTGATGGCAGTGCTACACATGGCAGAAGCCCATGCTACCCCAAAGCAGCGGACATTTCCACTTCTTCTGGACCAGCTTCTCATCGAGTACCTGCTTTCAGATATTAACCCATTCCTCAAAATGCCCCAAAAAGCCATGAATGGGATGAGGAAGTCAATATTGCGAAACTGCCTCCGTTTGATCAAAATGGAAATATCCATGTCTTTTTCAAATGGTTTTGAATTTCTAGCAGAATGTGCATCTGATCGATGGAAATTCAAACTGTTGATATCTTCCTTGGATGTTGGGTGTGCCTATCAAGTCACTTGTTACCTCCCAAGTAGCTCTGTTAACTACTGGGATGTAAAAGATACCATGCTTTGCCTGTTTGGGGGCACCTCAAAGATGTCTTAGCGGAAGGCTGAATTCTTGACAATTGAATTCCGCCATAATGTGACTCTTATGGAGTTTACTGATAAATTTATGACGGAAGCTCACGTGCTGATTGGGAAAGTATACTTAGTGGAAGCTGACATGTGCATCGCATTGACTTCCGCAATGAAGCCATACCAGGAGCTTCACAATGTCATTTTGCCAATTTTGTATGATGAATTTCCCCTACTCAAAATTGTATAGTTTTTGCATAGCATATCCCCTGACTTTTCACTTCCAAATATGAACCAGAAAACTCCCACCTCTCTGCTGTACCCTCTTATTCAGGATAATACACTCATCTGACCTTGTTCCACTAGCAACCCTCAGCCTTAATATGATTCTTTGCATCATCCTTGGCTGAATTAATCATAACAGTTTGACTACCATCCCAGGTATGGTTATGAAAATCATCAGCAACCTAACTACCAACCAGGACATAGTTACGCTGAACACCAGAAATCATCTTATGACCTGGCTCAGGTTATGCCAAATGACCCCAAACCTTCTGACCTGGACCCTTCTACAAAAATCAAGGATGTGGCTCCTGTGGTATTAGTTGCTTTGAATGAAGTTGCCCTTGCCACTTGGCCTGAATCTGCCCTAACCACCATGTGAACTACGTACACCAAGATCAATACTACCAGGGAAAAGATGGAGCGGAGTAGAGATAGGACTCTCTACCTCCGCTATTCCAACCCCAAACCTCCCACCTGAATCAATAGTTTTATATCCCGCAGAAGTCACTCAGTAAAATGATGGAATTTTATACAAGAAACAAGTTGGAGGAGTGAATGTATAACATGAGTTTAAGCCAAGGCTGCAGCGGATCAAGGACCTCTGGAGCAACTGAAGCCATATGCCTGTCAAATGGTTGACCAAGCTTCCTCAGAAAAGAAGATTCTGCCACAGATGCGCCAACTCTGAAAGGATTAAATGTTGCCCTTCCAGTAGATGCCATTGTTAAATAATACCTCAAAGTTGGTTAGGGGATAACAAAATATCTTGTAAAAAGAGTTCACGTAAATGTGCACTTATTAAACACGCAATATTCTTCTTATTCCTAATGTACAAACTGTGATATTTTTTCAGTAAAAAATAGAGTTTGCGCTATAATAGATACAGGCGCTCCAGTCAGCATTTTTTCCACTAAAATGATGGCAAAGTTGACATTAAAACTTGATCTGGATCATTTAATGGCGTATGGGAACGCTGGAGCCAAAAGTACCATCTCTGATGGAGCCTATAGTGCGCTACAATTGCAGTTTTGGTACGTTGTTATAGCTCCAACGATTGTGCTACCAAACGAAATATATTTGCTAACTGGAACTGTTTTCCTACAGCATTTTGGGGCTGTTGTTAATATAATAGAGGAGACCTTTGACATTATGGGACAGTGGATCCCTATTTGCTTTACCTCTATCAAAGTGCCTTAGGATCTGATGAACTTATGCCACATCAACCTTTCATATAGTGATGGAGTGATTCCAGTTCACTATCATCAACAAAAAGTAAGACTCAGCAACTCCACCAGCAGATATATGAATAACAAGGGCTACCTCTCCAAGCTGAAGGGCCTATATCTATTCTTTCTGGACACCAAGCTTTATGAATAATGAGTTAGAAGTGGAAGTGCCTGCTGGGTTTTATGGGGATGTCCTTGGGCCCTATCATCAAACACAGCTTGATCCTCGTGTGGCTTCAGGGATTATACTCCCTGGACATGGAGAGATCAAGGTTTTGTTAGGAAATCTTCAGAGCAAACCACTGAAAATCTGCTGACACCAAATAGTAGCATTTTTAACTTAACTCCAATTGAAGATGTCCTTCAGGTTCATGATTACAGTTCATTAGATGACTTTGGCCTAACAGTCGAGCTGCTAGCTGACGTAATGACAGTGGTAATGAAGAGACACTTAATAGGGCTTTCGGAAGAATAAAAAGATCAAGCGAAAGCTTTATTTCAAAACAAAAGGAAATTTTTGCCGTTGACAATCATGATTTAGGGTGTGCCCGGGGGTGGCCCATCATTTGGACACAGGAGATCATCCTCCCATTAGGTCTTAGGTGATCTACCTTTTGAGAGCAGCAGAAGACATTGTCATTGAGGAAATTGATAAGTTGCTGGAGAAAGGAATGCTTGAACTGTCCAAGAGTCTGTAGGCTTCCATTATGATTGTAAAAAAAAGATGGCACCAACCACATAGTAATGGACTACTGGAAGCTCAATAGTAATACAAAAAAGGGACTCATACCCCTTGCCACGTAAAGAGAATGCTTTTGATCAGTTAATAAAAGCCCATTATTTCTCAGCAATGAACTTGTTATCAGATTACTGGAAGATTGAGTTACCTGCAGATGAACAGGAAAAATGACATAAAAAGATCCAAATGCCTTTTTAACTGACCCAGATGCCTCAAGGGCTGTGTAATGCTTAGTTACATTCCAACGAGCCATGGACACTATCCTCAGTGACCTGAAGCTGTCATGAATCCTCATATACCTCAACGATATCAATGTTTTCTCCTGACCTTTTCAGAGCACCTCGAGCATCTTGAAGCAGTATTTCACCAGCTCGCTGAGGCAAACATCAAAATTAAGCCACAAAAATGCAACTTCTTCAAAGATCAGTTGGAATACTTGGGGCTTTGTGGTAGACTCCAAGGGGTTAAAGTAACAGCAGGCCAAGGTTAAGCCATCCAAAAAATGACTTCACCTAATAGTAAACACAACATACAGGTAAATTTAAGAATGGTCAGCTACTACCAGCTCTTCATCCCTAACTTTAGCTGTATTGGGGGGCCGCTATTTGAGGTGTTAAAAGATGCTGCGTTCAAATGGATGGAACATCGTCAATTCGCCCTAATACATTTTGGAAGGCGCTGATCAGTGCGTCAGTGCTATGCTATCCAAGATTTGATAGAGAGTTTATTATTAAGAAGGATGCGTCCCTTTCCACATTTGGGGCGGTACTTTCTCAGAAAGATGACGAGGGAGAGGATCATCCTGTTGCATACTGCAGTTAAAGTATGAATTTCCATAAGCGTAATTATACCATGACTGAGTGTGTTTGATAAGCGATGATCTACATGTATAAGCAATTTAGATTCTACTTGCATGGGGTAAAGTTTAAAGTTGTAACAGATCATGCGCCATTACGTTTGTTGCAGAACCTCAAAGAGCCTGAAGGGCTTTTAGAATATTGGCTCTTAAGCTGCAGTTTTATGACTTTGAGATCCTCTACCACCCAGGAGTAAAGCATCAGAACCTAACTATTTATCTCGATTGCCAATCATTGCTGTGATTGTGGATCTCAGTAATATGATGTATGATAAGATGCTCAGCGGGCGATATGATGATGAGCCACAAAGTGATCAAAGCGTTAAAAGAGATGCAATAAAATACCTTCCAATGGATTGCGGAACTGTACAAGCAGATTGGTGATTCTAAGGTGAATATTCTGTGACCCTCAGCTTGACCCAGGATTATTATGAGCTCACAAGACAGTCAGACAAGATGGCATGCTCAAGACAATGGAATTGTTGAACTCTCAGTACTATTGGAAAAAATGAATTTTGATTTGCTTAAAACCATATCCTTTTTCCACCAGTGCCAAGTGGAGAAGCCATTTCACTGGAAAACCTCATACCAGTTAGTAAAACCACATTTTGCTTGACATACGGTTTCCTTTGATGTTTTTGCTCCTATGCCAACAGGAGCTAACCAGCTTAAGTACATTCTGGTGGCTATTGACCACTTGATTAGGTGGATTAAAGTGCGGGTGATATGGGATCTGGGGGCAGTCACAGTGGCCAAGTTTGTAATGGAATGTATTATTCAGCGACATGGTTGCCCTCAGTTCATTCTTACAAATAATGGAACCAACTTCACCTCATAAATCCTTCTCAAATTGAATGAGTTTATGTGTCTCCATGGGCTTCTGACAATGCCATATTACCCCAAGTCCAACAGAATGGCTGAATAAGCTAATGTGACCTTGGTGAACATACTACAGTAATTAGTAATGGATTGACCTTATGTTTGAAGTTCCCTAATTTCCACCGCCATGTTTGACTATAATATGAGCTACCATTCTGCCAAGGGAAAGCACCTTTCAACTACTAAACGGGTGATACATGGCTCTTCCAGAATTGCTTTATTCATGTGTAGAAGACACTGTCAGAATGGAACCCTATCACTATTTGACAGCCCTTGTGAACACATTGATAAAATTGCAAACTAAAGCATAATCATTCAGCTTAGTCAAGAAGATCAAAAATAAGGCTGCCAATCAGGTATGGTGTAGCGGGTTGGCTCACTTTAAAGAGGGAAATATGTTTCTCTTCCATGATCAACATTTGTTCAGATGGAAACACAAGTTGGCCAGTATTTGGATTGGTCCGTTCAAAGTTATAGAGAAAACTGTGGTAAAAAACTATACCATCAAGGACCCCACAAATAGTCAGATCATTAACTGAGCGCACACAAAGTTCCTCCAGACATATAAGTAATAGGACCCTTATCATCCAATCAAGGGGGTGGTAATGTTGCAATTGTGATATTACTGGACAATAATCCTGAAATAGCTATGATGGATTGTGAAGAATCTGCCAAACATGTCATTAGTCACGCTTTATCAAGTGCCTTGAGATGAGGCAATATTTGGAAACAACAGGTATTTATTAGGTCGCCTCCAAATATGGCAATAAGGAAATATCGACATTTTGCAATACAAATTAGTTTGCATCAAATTAGGGCGATAGAGCTTAATATAAACAAGCTGAAACCAAGGATAATTGGCGGAATAGAATAGCCTAAGCGATGAGAGTGGTATTGTCAGAAGTCTCTGGTATATAAGAGAGATGAGTGATTGAAAGATTAGTTAGTTAGGTAGTAGAAGAAGAGTGGAACAGGGAAGAGATGCTGCATTTATAAAATAAATAAGAGTATCATTGGGGTGATTGCTCCTATTTTCTTATAATTTCCAGTGTTTGAAGGATTGACGATCTCCATATCATCTGTCTGTTGTTCAGTGGGTTTGACCCGTGCAACCCTTACAGAGGATCTAAATGATAACGTCAAAAATTACAAAAAAGAGTAAAAAGTACCAGGTTCTTTATCAATGGGTGTTAAAACTTCATCTTCTGGTATAATAAATCCTGGCTCTTTAGATGTCACTGATAGTTATTGAGGAGAGATAGGAATGTCAGTATGGAGTGTCTCGTCCTTCATTATGATGGCCTAGTCCCACCTCAACGGTAAGTCATTTCCAACATATCTTGGCGCAGTGATGGAAACCATTGCAGTAAGTTTATTGAGATTAATTGTTCTTCTGGTTTTCTGACAACATGTACTAAAGGACGGTTGGAGGAGACAGAGGCAGTGGCCTTATGATGAAAGGCCAACGCAGATACCTCTTTAAGCACTTCCTTAAATATTATGAAAGTAAGTAAAACAATTCTTCTGGATGATAATGTGCATTTCACCCTGCAGGGTAGGATCTAACAAGGGGAAAACAGCAGTTATGGCGTCATCCAATGTAATGCGGTTTGTGGTTACTAAGGGTTGTTCTTGGGAGTAGAAGCAGCTAGAGAACTCAACAGTGCTCTCCCTTTTATTTAGATGATTACCCATAAATGTTTGATTTTAATTGACCAGGGTTCAGTTGCTGCTGAATTCCTGAAATAAGGAAGTATAGACCAGTTCCCTTGTGTGACATTCCTTTAGCAGTGGAATCATAATCTCATAAGTGCTATCATGCAGCAGTGGATATTTTCACCTTCTCTCAGTCAGTAGCCTCTTTCATGGAATGCCATAGGTATATAGGAAGGAGGAGATCTTAATGTATGGGGATGAGCTCCCCCTTAAAACTAGGCTTAAAATTAGTTATAATAGTATGTAAAGGTATTGACACCAGGAATCAGTGCAAGTTTGTAAATTTTCTATTTTGCATAGTTGCTAGGAGCCTTCTGATCCATTTTCATCTCAACCCCTCAAGGCCCTCTTTAAATTTTCCCATCTCGGGTTAAAAAGAAAATGGAGGCCTTATAATCAACTTGATCCATTAATGCGTGCATATTGGAGCATTGAAGAAAACGCTGGATCTCTAAGCTGTTCAAGAATGCGTTGAACCCTTCAACAGGTTTGCTAACGGTGGAAGATGAGATTTTCCTTGAGATTTTTAAAGGTGCTAAGATTATCCATCTCACCTGACAAGGTCTCAATTGAGACTATATGGATTAGAGGGACTCCATCCACTCAAAGGTTGCAGCCCTGAGCCATATTTCAGATTTGATCCTTGTAAGGAAATGAGGGCTGTCAAAATGTCCTTTTAAATGAGTCTAAAGTGTCACCAAGGGTAGGCACTGTGAGACCATTAGGTCCTTGGGTCCCAAGGGACAATCTGGACTCTTAGGCCCCTCAGGTCCTTTAATCCCAGAGGTGATGTTGTAAGAGGCTAGATCCTGGTAGTGCTGTTGAAGGGTTCGCACCAGGTTCTCAACTTGGATGAGGCATTGACTCCAGGCAGCCTCAAGGAAGTGTATATTATGATGAAGCGTGTCCTCAAGCAGCCTAAAATTCTGCCATCCAATGCCACAAGATGGTTTTAGTCCTCGTTGATTTAAATTTATTGTGGGGAAGGCCAACCATGGGACGGACACTTCCGAATATGACTCAGGAAAGATAAACTTAGTACCAGGGGAGGCACCCCAGAGAAGCGATGCTACTCTTGTTGCCAGCGGGAACGCCACTTATGGGGAGGGGGAGGGAACGTGTGAAGGGGCCATAGCCACTATTGAGCACGTGTGGAGGAAGGGGTCTGATTTGATGAACCAGACTGGGAACCAGGAGGAGACCAGCTCTCAGCGACGCGGTGGGAGATATCCAAACATCCACGCTTGAAAGTGGTCCACCAAATGAGACTGGAATCTGTGGACAGCTTCTGGGAGGGTGGGGATGGAGCCAGAGATGGCATCCAAGACAACCGTGTGGATAATCAACATGGCGATTGCAACCACCAGAGCATGGAGGGAGGGTGGGAGGGGGGAGGCCATTGATGAAGCAAACATATCTCTTGACAGACTGAAGGGATGTGTTTGATCCTGGCCCAGCAGACGTTGGACTTCGCGCCATATCACTTAAGAGGTGGGGCACTTCTCCAGGCGGTAGAACAGCGTTCCATACTGGCCACACACGACACAGGATGATTGTAAAGCGTTAGAGCGCTCAGCTGTAAGATACACCCGCCTCAGGCAGCGCCACACATGGGAGCGGATTTGAGGCTGCAACAAAGGATGGTGTGCATATTTCCAGATAGTCTTTTGGGTCTCAGTGGAATAAGGGATGTCCATCATGTCCAGGTAGTCTACCCTGGATAGGACATGGGGCCAAATGGGAATCACGCCATCTTGGATGGGTAGCCCCTGTACCTCTTGTGTGAAATGAGGAGAGGGGCGGCCTCTTTGGGTTGTATGTCCGCTAATATGAATTCTCCACTCTGCACTTCGCATGGAGAGTAGGATTCGTTTGTAGTGGGTTTTAGTCCCATGAGGACCAGTGGCCGATGTGTGTGATGCGAGGTATTTCATCAGGGAGTGGGGGTTTGATGGATTGTTGAGGCCCAAGGCTCGGGAGAAGTTGGAGCAGGCCGCGCAGGACCAGTGTTGGGATGGGAGTGTAGGAGCGGTGACAGCCGTGATCCAAGTGCCCAGGATCTTGGCAGCATGGGCTTTGAAGTCAAGCAGGCCCATGCCACCATGATGATAAGGGCCAAACATGACCTCTAGCCGTACTGGTGAGGGCGGCCTGACCAAAGCCATCCTTGCAGCAAAGCATACAGGGATTTGAAGAAGCTTGGTGAGAAGGGGATGGCGTGGGCTCCAAACCAGACTTTGGATAGGAGCATAGAGTTGGCAAGAACAACCCTGCCAGTGAGGGTAGTAGGGTGGGCTCTGAGAGAGGCGATTCGCTTCGTCACGTTGTCCAGTATATGGCACTCCATTACTGCTGACGCATATCCGCTTGCCTCCATCCACACGCCCAGATGGCGCACCAGTCCTATGGTAGGACGTGGCACGAAGGGGAGTACCAGTGGAGCGGTGTGTGTTGAGTTAGTAAGGCGTGGATATGGGCGAGCAGATGGGCCAGGTTGGGAACTAATTGCTGGGGCCCAGAACTTCTGAAACTGACTAAGGAGGATGATTTTGGTTTTGGAGGCGTTCAGTGCCGCGTTGCTTACCCGGGAATATTCCTGGATGAGGGCTTCAAGCGCGCGTGCATCTTTGTTATTAGACACCCCCACCATGCAATCATCTGCAAATGCCATCATCTTGACTGGGGTTTGGCCTGGCACATGGACCCCAGTGAGTTGGGCATTCACATTTCGCAGTAGTGGGTCAAGGCTGAAGTTGTGTAAGAGTGGGCTGAGGTGGTCCCCTTATCACAGGCCCCTTTGAGGGCGGACTACTTCCGTTAGGAAGCCTGGGCCACGCACTGCCATTGTCACAGATTCCGTGAGCAGCATCAACCAGTTTATGAAGCGGGGGGGTAGGCGGAATTGATGGAGGCAGGCCCTAAGGTATTCCCAGTTTACTCTATCATAGGCCTTTTGTTGGTCCAAGAATACAAGTGCCCCAGAGGCTGTGGACTGACATACATTAGCCACAGAGTGCACGTTATCCCAAATTGATTTTCTGGGTATGAAACCGAATTGTTCTTGGGAGATGGTGGCAGATGCTACAGTCCCTAAACGGTTAGCCATGATTTTTGTTAAAATTTTGGTGTCTGTGTTTGTTAGAGAAATGGGGCGCCAGTTGGCTAAGTCAAGCTTATCCCCTTTCTTGAAGAGTGTGACAGTAAAGGCCTCATGTCCTCCTGGTAGGGGGCGCGTTTCCAACAGGATTTGGTTAAGTGAGGCTAGCAGCAATGAGGATATATATTTGAAATATTTTTTGTAGAACTCATATGGAATGCCATCTGGGCCTGAGCATTTTTGGTTTGGCGCACTGTGAATGGCTGTCCATAATTCATTCGGAGTAATTAAATTCATTATTTCCGGGTATCAGAGAATGGTGCATATATGAGCTCGGTCAAGAAATTCTGCCATTTCAGCTGGCTGAATTGGTTTGGCTCGGTATAACTTGGAGTAATAATTTCGCATTTTGATTGCCACTTCGGCCAGTGTGTCCACAATGGAATTATCCGATCTTCACACCTGTGTGCAGGCCACACTCTGGCGTGGTGCAAAAATTTTTTTAAAGAAGTATGCGGTGCACTTGTCACCTTTAGTGATGCATGTGGCCCTGTATTGGACACAAACCTGATGTTTGTGTTGCCTTTCGAGTGCGTTGAGGTGGGCAGCTGCCTCCGCCCACTTCCGGCCCCATGCAGGGCTGTATCCTGTGGCTGGAATGTTAGACTCCCAGTGGGCCAATTCTGCCAGAGCGCGCGAGATAACTGCTGATGTGGCTCATGAGAATCTGGAGGTGAGATGGCGATAGTGGCGGGTGGTGTCCTCTTTGAAAGTTGCCCATGTGGAAATGGGGTCCATGCAAAATGGTGCAACAAACAATTTCGCCAAAGTTGCCTCTTCCACCCAAGTGGAAAACCCTGGTGACGCGAGCTTAGGGGGCAGATTTTGCACCAATGTGGGGCCTTTGCAACTGTGACGGGTAAGTGGTATGTTACCGAGACCAGTCGGTGGTCAGAGAATTCCATTTTCGTTGTTTTGAAGTGGGAGATGTGGGGTTGGAATTTCGCTGGCATTAGAATAAGGTCGATGCGGGTCATGGACCTTAATTGTCCATTGTGGATGTGGGGACGCATCATGTTTTCAAGCAGTGGGGCATGTCATGGCAGCGCATCCATTAACCCAAGGGTGGCTTTTAGAATGCGTAGTTCTACATGACCCTGTGGAGCGTGGGGTGAGGGTGGCCACTGGTCCGTTGGTGAGGTTAGCCAACAGTTCACGTCGCCAACTAGGAAAGAATCAGGGGGTAGCGGGGGGATTTGACTGATGAGAAAAATTCCTGATGCTCGTGTGCACCGTTTGGGGCGTAGATGTTGATGATTGTGTGCACAACATTGGCCCACAAGAAGGTGACAACGAGCACTCGGCCATTTAGGAATGTTTCTGAGGATGTGAATTTGAAAAATTATTTTTCTGAATTAGCACCCCACAGTGCTTCAACCAAAAGGATAGGGATGGGAGGAGCATTGTTTTCCAAGCTTCTTCAGAACCTCATGGATAGTGGGACTCCTGGATGGCCAGGATATCCACGGGTAAATTGTGTTGTAAAAAACTCAGTTTCCTAGCCCAGGACGGGGAGGCATTGAGTCCGGCGATATTCAGTGTCCCTAGAGTGAAGGTTTCCCCCATCACACCTTAGGTGTGAGGGGGTGGGTCCCCAGGCCCACCAGCCTCTTCAAGGTCCCCACAGGCTTTCACAGCAGCTTGGGTGTTAGCAGCAACACTATCAGGGTTTTTGTTAATTTTTGTGGAAAGAGTCACATTGGCTTTGGCCTTCACTTTTTGTTTTCCTGACGTCAGATGAATTTTTTGCGGTGCAGATAAGTTTGGTGCACCATCGAGCAGGGCAAAAAAATCTTTTTCAATTGGGATAGGTCCCAAGTTGGTTTCAACTGGAGCTTGGGTGCAGCGATTGGGTGAGATCAAATCTCCCATCGGATCCTCAGATTGAGTGGCCCGCTCAGCATGGGCCTCCCAATCTGATTGGGTAATGGATTCCCGAGTTGCTTCTGCCGCGAAGGTCTCCATGTCCTCCTGGCGTTGTGAGTGTGGGATGGTGGTGGCCTTGGCCGCTTCCTTGGCCGCGGCCCTATGGGCCTGCTTGGCCTTCTTTCACTCCTGTGGAGAGATGGGCTTTACCAATAGGTAGCAGCCTTGTGCTCCCCATGGGAAAGCCTCCTTGGTGCTTGCAGTTTGTTTTGTAGTGCGCCTCTCCACTGGCCATGGCCGCCGAGGGGTGCTCTTGGAATGTGACGCCCTCCTTGATGGGGCATGCATGCGCCTTATGGCCGAACACATCACAGTGGGTGCAAATGGGGGGCGCGCTGTCCACAGTTACCCGGAATGGGTGGGTGGTATGCCCTGCGATGTCAATAAAGGTGGAGTGCGGGATCTGGGTTAGGTCCTTCGCAATCTCCTCAGTTGGGGTCAGAACTGCGATGGCTTTGCCAGTGCACAGGTGTGGCATCAGCGTGAAACATTGCATTTTGAAAGATTGTATTTCGCCATATATGGTGAGACCATCTTTCAGGTGTTGCTCCAAAATGTCACGTGTTACCATATTAGGCAAAAAGTCAAACGTGAGAAAAATTTGGTTTGATTTTGTCCATCTGGTGCATTTGGTTTTGACAACCCGTTGCCCTTTGGGGAGGTTGACCACTATGCGCACAGCTGCAGCCTCATCTGCTGCTATTTTACTTTCAAAACCCAGGCCCAGCCAACCGCATGACATGGAGTGAGGTGCAACATACACCACGGTCAGGAAAATTTTGTGTACATCTTCACAAAATTTTTCATATAAGGCCGTTTTTTGGATGTCCAGATACACACTTACTCCAAATTTCACCGCCAAAAGTGGCTGGGGTGTGGCGTGTTGATGTACTGGTTGCATCGTGCTTGCCACGTGAGTATCTCTGGGGAAATTGTGACTTCCAGTTTTTTGAGATTTTTTTCTATTCTGACAGATTCTCTCGGGGCGTTTTCAAACATTAGAGGCCACGGGCCTTCCGCCTGCTCCTCTTGCCTTGCTTGCCCAACTGCTCCCAGACATGGGCGCATACTAATCTCCTCTATGAGATTATCAAACTTGATTGAGTCTTGAATTGAATAGGTTGCAAAAGCGTTTGCAACAAGAAAGAAAAGTTTTAGTCCTCGTTGATTAATCATTGGATATTGACAATGGCTACCAACTGTTGTGGACAAAATGAGGAGGCCTCATTAAAGAAATCAACAATGGGGAATGTAAGGCATGTGTAAGCCCTAATTGTCAAGAGACTTTGTGGTGCAACCAGACTACTTGTAGGTGATGGATGGCGTATGGATGAAATTCCAGATGTAGCTTCAATCCCTAAAGCCAATTAAACAGTTAGCGTAGAGTTGTGTTTAATAGATTCCACATTGTGGAAGGCGCCAAAGAAGTGCAAAAAAACTGGATCAGCCTCATTCAGAATAGAGGCCATTTAGGAATTGTTAAATAATTTCGTTGAGGTTCTCATATTAAAGTTGATACTGATCACCATCAATGGAAGGTAGAGTAAACTGGTAAGTGGAATGAAATTTATGCTTTTATACTGAATAAGTAGTACTCATATCAAGAGGCACTAATCAATCAAATTTCGCTTCCTGAATGATTGTCAGATCGGTTTCTTAACTGCTATTATTTTTCATTGTGATAGACGTTTTCGCTTGAACAGCTTAGAGCCCCAGTAGTGAGCACAAATTTTCTCAGTGTAGTAGTTCTCTTTACCGAAGCTTAATTTCAAGGAGGTCTTGAAGCTGATAACTAACAGGGAAGTCAAAAATGGGAAAGATGGAGCGAATAAAAGAATATTTTAATGAGTCAGAAAGCGTCAATATTTATTGTGAGTGTGGGGACTTGGTGCCTTGGGGACCTTCATGTCCCTGTATGATCAGGGTCTTTCACTATCTTCCTGATCAACTGCCTAGTTGGCACCCTCATCGTTCTGCATTGTCCTCATGACAGCAGCGCCGGAGCTCAACCCTTTTGAGGTTCATGAAATGGGGTTGGGGTTTCTGAAAGCATCTCTATTGATTCTCTAGCATGTGATGCTTCTTGATCATATAATGCGCTGGTACCTTCAGGGTAAGGTTACATTTGCACTGGATTGAGATTCAACTTATCGAGGTTTGACATAGTAGGATTTAAAACTTACTAATCTTTTTAAATTCTGATATTCTTTCCAAAGATCATCTATATAATTGTGTGCATGCTAAGTTCCTTAAAATGTACTATCATTGTTTTGGCCTACAGCTATAGGTTCTCTTTTTAGAACTAAGTAGACAGACATAGATTTTCAGAAATCTAATATTCCCATCCACATCTTTTTTCTACCTTATATTTGTTTAACTTTGGTAAAATGTTTCAATTTCTTTAACCTTCAGTTTACACATAATTTAATAAAAATTAAATTGATATGTAGACACAAGCTTGTGCGATACACTAACCTGTGTTAATCTTTTGATAAACTAATTGTATTACTTTTCCCAGTAACACGTTTTATATGTCATTGTCAATTATTATATGATTACTATCTGCAAAAATATATGACGTCCTCAGTTACTTGCAATCGTGAAGGAAAATCAAGTCCTAATTCCCATAGGCACAACTTTTCTCCTCAATTTATTGATCAACCGAGGCTGTCAGCATGGTTTTTATATCACTTATTATATATTTTATTATTTTAGTTTATAACTATTCCAACGTAAATAATCTTGTCTGAAAATTAATCAGTTAGTTTTCTGACTTGATGCTGAGTTTAGAGGTCAATTAGCTAGTTCTGGCGTACTGAATGATTATCTTGTTTTGATGATGGTAGTTAAGCTATTTCAGAGGGATCCACCAAATTTGGTAGCATTAAAATCACTTCAATTGCATTAAGTGTAATATGATTACTGGTAATCTAGCCAAGGATGATTGAAAAATGGTCATATTGTCAAGTTACTAATGGCTTCCAGCAAATCAAATGCTATAAATTACTAATGAAAATGTGGCGATATATTCATAATACCACCAAGGGTTATACATTGCAAATTATTGAGTGAGGTTTCCTGATTGGTTGAAATGAGGGTCAGCGGCCGCAGTGAGGACATAATAGTGGCGACAAAGACCAAGAGAGATCTTTTTAAGTGCTAAACTTCAGTGGGACTCTGCAGTATAAGGTGTATTTAATATAAAACCTTAGAGGTAGCAGCAGTTAAATGCTGCTATAATAATAAAGATGTAGATACTAAAACAAATTGCTTTCTTTTATATATTTTATCCTGCCCATTCATAGAATGGTGATCTTCAGATCGCTCTTCCATCATATCAGTAGGTAATTTCTCTGGTGCAACTATATGATGGGTCATATCTCATCTGCATAGTTATACCATTAGAACTCGGTACAGGTTGCCCACTTCTTTAACTTTAAAGCAGCACAATTTACTGTAACCATGGCAAATTCTAACCACATTTTCCAAGACCTCGCGGTGTCTCATTTATAATATAGCAGCAAACCTATGAAACTTCTTAAGAGGAACCAGACCTTTTTACCAAGAGTGAGCCATCTAACTTTGTTGACTCTATCATGGAATTGCAGGTGGCCGCCTTTACAGCGCTTGAGTCAGCATAACATGGACAGTCTCAGACGTCAACTCCACACAGCTTAATATTAATATCTAGTGCTCCTCCAGGGGTACAACATTAATAACAGAGACTTTTTGAGAATTATATCACCATGCTCTTTAATCAGTGAGAGCAGGATGAGTAGTACATAATATATATGCCTACTTGAACATTACCACCAATAACCTGAAGTGCCATCTCACCTTGCTAGGGCAGTATAGTATCTTGTTGCTTATGTACAGCCATTAATCTGCCAGATCCTGTGAGTAATAGCTCATAATAATATCTAGATTGGGAACATGATGCAGTTTTCTCAGACTACAAAATGTCAACCTAATTCTTTCTGGAATGCCTCAGAAGGCATTTTCAGAAGTTAATGGCAATTGTCCAAGTGCACAACCACGTTGCCGACGCCCATGGCCAGATGGATCCTTTTGTGACCCAGTTAAGCCAGGAACTGCCATGGGTGATGGGAGAGTTGTTAAAACGGTGTGGCCTAACGGTTGACAGAATTAAAATGTGATTACCTTGGGAGATAACACCAAATAGTTTATGCAAGAAATGAAAGAAAGGGTATCAGACATTGATGCCACTGTGGCCTGCATAAGGGACCTCGTCAACCCTGGTGGAGCAGCAGGTCAACAACCAAGCCAATTCTGTTGCAAGTGACCTCATCCAGATGAGAGGTGAATGAGTAATTATTGCGCCACTGAAAACCTTGGAGCGTCATTATCAGTTCCATTAAATATGGGTAACTGTTAGATTGGTTATAACACTAAGAAAGGTTTTAACCAAGCCTATAGAGGACAGGCTGTGGCCCTTCCATTCGTCAAGTCATTAAGTATATGCTAATATCAGAGTCAGTTTGGAGAATCTATGATAGTTAAATGAGGAGCTAATTTTGGAATGAGCCGCCTTAGTAAGCCAACTTGATAATATGTCACATCAAGCTTGTGACAATGGACGCTAGAGTTCCAGATTGCAAGGAACTCTTGCAATGTGGTTTTTGGAATTTAGGCTTCTTAAATGCTCGCTGGTGCGATTTTCACCTAAAGTTCAACAATTTTATCAGTAAATTTTTCACTACTTACATTAAAAATAATAAATTCTAAAATACTAGAAAGCTGTATATTATATATTTTATTAATAGTCGCAGGGGCAAAAAATAAACCCTCTTAATAATTTGATACTTAGTATCTAAAGTGTTGAGGCTCAAAGTTCATATTGCTTAGTAAATTCCAAATTTAATGATATTGGTAATGGACCTATAACATCGTTTGAAAATCTCCTTAATTCAGGAAATAGCCAATGAAGGGCAATGACAGGTAGCTTAGATCAGCATGGTAGGGTTTTGATATTTTACCTAATCATTTGATGGGAAAATATTTACACATTGTGAGGATCCCTCCAACCCTATAAAAGGGTACTGTCTCCGCAGTGTTAGTTGAACTAAATTCGTTGTAAGATGGGAAGGGACCTCTGAATGGCTTCTTTAATTCCCTCGCATGGTCAGTGCAATCCATTTGCCCAAACTAGTCTTATTTGCACGAGTTTTTTTAATTAAAGTGTTCCACCAATTCGCAGGGTTTCACTGAGAATTGACCAGGGACTTTTGGCCGTTTTTTCATCATTTACATCCAAACCACTCTTATCAATACATAGGAATTATAATTATCTGACAGTGGTTGAGAGTCATCAAAATCTTGAGAATAAACTGGCTGCAGAGAAAGAATTCCACCAGGATCTACAAAAAGAGGTTTAAGTGCTTAAACAAGCTTCCAAGAAAGGGCGGTGCCTGTGCAATTCAGTTATAGAAGGAACAGATCATAGAGGAACTTTTCACTGCTCAGGTGAGTAGGGGATTCTGTTGTGGATAGCCTCGACTTTGGGGACAAATACTATGAGTCTGCTAGCAAGCTTCCCCTAGACGTCACTGTAATTTTGGCCTAGGAGACCACTACTTCTTGCAAGACTGTGGCGGAACCAAGTTCTTCCCACAACCTCTATATACTCCCCATGTAGGGGATATGTTTGGCCAGCTGAAAACCACTCCTTTCACTTCTAAGTACTTAAACCCAGAGCAAGAAGAGAGTGTAAGTCAAAATATGACCCATTCATTCAAGGAGACAATATGAACTTGTTTAGGAAGCGCTAATCATTTTCTAAAAAGGAGTTTCAAACTGCCATAAGGTGAAGCTGCTGATATCCTTAGATGTTGAGAGCGCTGATAAGGCTACCTGTTACCTAGGAGACAGCTCAGAGACTTAATAAGAAAAAGATGTGGTATTAAGCCTATTTGGAGGGATAGATTTGGCTCACCAAAAAACTGACTTCATGAAAGTTGGGTTTCTGTTAAATGAAACCTTTACTGCATTTTCTGATCACTTCAATATGGAAGCCTATGTGTTAGTAGCGGCGGGAACACTGTCTGAGTCTGATGTCAGTATTGCTATGACTACAGCCATTAAACCATACCAGGTTTTCTTCAACGCTATGGCTCCAGTTCTGCAATGAGACATCCCTTTATTTCAGATTTTTAATTTATTTGCGGCAATTGGATGTAATGTTCAGTCTAAAACAACGAGGACCAGAAGCTGCCAGTGGCAGTTTCTGGATTTTCTTCAGCAATCAGGCAGTAGCGGCTGACTTAAAATTCGCTGGCCAAACTATAGTCTGCCAGTCAACCTGCGACTGATTTATAATCCTTTGACCCATCCATGTCCACTATTTTAACTCTCCTCCCTGCCTTGACTGGCCTAAAAAGTTGGTCTGGTCCTTTATTTACCAGTTGGAGACATGCATCCTTTAGGATAACTTGTTTTAAATGCGGCAAACAAGTAAACTATGTTAAGAGCTGCACACCAAGCGGAACATCCATGTGGTGCAGCCAAATCTGTACAAGCAGTAAAAAAGACTAATCGGGGTAGATATTCGACCTTCTACTTCTGCTGTTTCAAATTAATTTGTCCCAACCGACCCTAATGATCTGCTCTATGTCATCCTTAAATTTCTAATGATGTGCTTCTCTATCAACAAACCATTAATGATGCAAACGTGTTAACTCATACCCAAGCTAAAGAGGCCATCATGGAGGAGATTGTCAAGAAAAATAAAAGCCTTAAGCCTTCTAAATCTTGGAGTGGAATTTGCAGATGAACCCTGACCTTTTTCAGATGTGGCCTCGTTGGATAGATTTGGATGTTGCCTTATCTGTGGAGCAGATTGCTAAGGAATATCCCCATGATGGGGCCAGTACCATTCAATTATTTGAAAAGAAGGATACTTTGGATGTTCAAATAGTACACAGGGAAAATTTTTTGTTGCATTGATAAATACACTAGTTCTCAACTAATTTGGGTGCGCAAATTTTCATATCTGAGGTTAGTTTCTTTCTGAGAGCTACAGTTTTTGCAATCTTCTATTAAAAATTATTCATGTCAATGTAAAATTTTTATATTTTTCGGCATTTATCTCAGCTTGCAAATATGGATACTATCTTATTCACCTTCGTGGTGATAATATAATTAATACTAACACAAAAAATGCACATTGGCGTACAATCATGATACTGTTTATTATACAAAGGGATAAAATCACTTATCTTGAGCATCAATATGACATAAAACAATATTAAAAATAAACATACGTTGTCAGAACTATAGCATTGGTATGTAATACAGATGAAAAAAAGTTAATTAATGATGCAACTATGTGACATTTAAAAATACAAAAACTCATTCAAGCAAGAATTTGCGCTTGTAGCTATTGCATTTGTGGACTTTCTCAGGACAGTCTAGTTTGTTGCTCCAGCAGTAGTCTGAAGTCATATGCATGTCCCATTGCCTTTGATAACGCCCTTCCGTTGTCTTCTAGGCTTTATGGAAGCTTTTCCTGCTCATCATCAAAATTCACAAGGTTTTGAAAACTTTATCAAGATGATTATTCAGGAAGTGCATCTTAATAATCATGTTGCACCCAAGGTTGCAAGGTGCTTTTAGCATCCTTTGACCCGGAAGTACCTAGTTTTCTGCCTTCTTGTTACAAATGAAGTTATTAACAACTGATACTAAAGACATAAATGCTGCTCTTTCCTTTTGATCCATCTTCCTGACAAATTCCTTTTTACATATAAGGGAACTGATGTGAGGATCATCAAACACACCTGCTTTTATTTTTTAAAATGACAGACCAGGAAAAACTGAAATAATGTGTTGAAACATTCATTTTCAGTATTTAAAAGCCTTTACAAATTGCTTCGTCAAGCCAAGCTTAATATATAGTGGGGGAAGATGATTCTATCTCAGCTGTATTGCATGAAAACTAGAGCATGCACAAGAAAACTGACTTCATATTTGGAATCATCAATGCCAAAATACATAGAAAAGTTGAAAAATCTCATGCTATAGCAAATTTCTTTGTTCCCCTGTTATCAAACATGGTTTCTAGTGTTTTGAGTGTACTTATTGTGACAACATTGTAATTAAAAACAAAAATCATTCAATCATCAACACCAGCGCCCTGGTCAACACAATGTTAACAAAGCTGTTAGTTAAGCTGCCGTTGAAACCTGATGTGTAGCATCGGGTTATATATGCACACAGCTTCAGAAAAGCCCATTTTGGAGGAAGCATAAAAAGTTCTGCCTCTATGGTTTGTGTCATCACTGTATCCATGCCATAAATCTTATTTCTGAATCAAAATTATGATATGTTAATTAGCGTCACTTTCCTGCGCCATTTTTGTTCCATGGCTGACATGGTGGAATAAACCTCTAAGATCCTGGGTCAGCGGATCCCCCTCTACCTCACATCAAGTGGGGTACCACAGGATTACGCCTGATATGGTCAAATTATTTTTTCATTCTATGATGAAACAGTCCCATCCACTATTGGTGGTTTGAATGGCAGACTAGGGTCCTCACTAATCAAATATACAAGTACCAAATAATACTACTACAATGGAGAGCACTTTAATGATACCATCCAGACATCTGGCATTAATAGGAATGTAGCTTGAAGTGAAGATACCGAAATGGTTGTATAGGGAGGTCCTTATTCCTTATCAACAGTTAAGCTTTGAACCTCATGTGACTCCAGGCATACTAGTATCTTGCCTTGGGAAAATCAAAGTGCTTCTGGCCAACCACAGAAAGAGCCTCTTATGGTCCAGTGGTGGTGGATAATAGGCTTTTAAAATGCTCACTGGCAGCTTTTGCACTTAAATTCCAACAATATTTCCGCAGGTAGATGTAAACCTCTCTACTGACGATAATTAATTCAGGGGATCTTTAATACTAGTTATACTAAAATTAGAAAACTTTGAAAACTATAAAAATAGAAGTACTTATGGTTATTGTATTATTTGCGGTAACTGGGTTAAGAAGAACCCTCTCAATATCTTGCTTTGTATATAAACTATATAGTGGTTTGTTGGGAAACCAAAGCAAAGTTCATATTAGGCTAAAAATAGCCCAATCAGGGAATATTAAGTTTTAAACTATTAAATCTCAAAGACGCATTGATTAAATGGAACAGCTGATGGAAAGTTGGTTGCAGATAGGATAGATCCGTGAAGCAACGCTTTTTTATATTTGACCCAATCATTGGGTGAGAAAATATTTTTATCTGGTGGATCCCTCCATGCCTATAAAAGGGGCCAGTCTACGCGATGAAGTTTGAACTAAATTAGATGTGGGAGCGGGGGACCTCTTAATGGCTTACCCAAGTTTGCCGCATGGTCAGTGCAATCTGACTGCAAAACCTTGTGCTATCTACCCAAGAAGTATTAATAAAAGTTTACCACAATTTAAGGATCCTCCCAAGAATTAACCAGAGTGTTTTGGCCAATTTAACTATATCAACATAATTCGCTCTTATTACAATACTAGATTTGTATCTGTTTGACATTACCCCCTTTCTAAGTGTTAGGGAGATAGTAAGGCCACAAGAACTGGCTATGACCTAAGTTGATGGTAACTCTGATAGCAAGAAATTTGATGGAATACTCATCCCCGTGCTTATAAATGGCAGCAAAAGGTCCTTCCCAGAAAGAACTGAGCTTCTAATTTCTAGGAGTGACATTATTGTGTAGTATAACACCATGTAGGATACTTTGAAGGTAGGAAGAAGGACCTGGACCTCATTAGCTGCTTGGCCCTCGTTTGTGACAGTCTTTGCCAAGTTAGTCATTGCCTCTGATTTCAACTAGATAATGTACTGAGCCAACTTCTTCATGGCTTGTTCAAGATTAATTCTAACAAAGAAAATATCTTTTTTTAATATGCAGGCACCCCAGGTTCTTGGCCATACAACACGTGGAAAGGTGACATTTTGAGGATCATTTTATAGCTGATACAGTAGGCCATGAAAGCAATAGGTAAGAATTGATCCCAGTGTAGTGAATCTGAGTTGGCTATCTTTCATAAAGTGAAAACCAGGGTTTCATTTGCTCTTTTCACTGTAAAATTTTTGGAAGGGTTGTAGGGCGCCAAGAGGAGTTGCTGCGTCCCCATAGAAGTAGCCAGAAGCTTTACCACCCTTAAGGTAAAATTCTTTACATTGTCACAAAGAAGGAACTGGGGAGAGTCATGCCTTGTGAAAATATATTGATGAAGGAAGGCGGCAGTGGCCTTGGAGGTCTTGGAAGGAAGAGCAACCGCTTCAACCTGATTTGGTGAAGTGATCAATACCTACCAGAATATAGAGATTTTTACTGGTATTCTGAGGTATCGGACCAACCACGTCTAAATTATTACATGAAATGTTGTTGCATAATAGTGGGTTGGTATTGATACTTGCATTTGTAGCTGGATAGTTTCTTACAGATAAGGCAGGATTCAAGAACATATATGATAGACTTCATTATTCCCTCTCAGTAATACCTATCCTTCACCCACTCATAAGTTTTTCTCACGCCACAGTGCCCAAGAATAGAATGGACCTCTATGATCACAGGGACTCTCTCAGAAGGGCGGAGATAGGGCAACTAATTCAATTCTACTTACTTAAAAACTTCATACTTTCCACATTTGTGTTGCAGAAGTTTCAGGCTAACATTTTCCTGATGGGTTAATTTTCGCCCCAGGCGACTGGGGTCACAAGGAGGTCGTGCAGCCTCTCAGCTTCAATATTATCTAGGTGAAGGATAGGCAGCTGCATTAACCCATCAACGTCCATTTGGCGATTTCCTGCCTGGTGCTCAATGGTAATGTCGTTGTGCTGGAGCTTTAAAGCCCAGCGTGCTAACCGTCCAGTGGGATATTTTATATTTTGCAACCACTTCAAAGAGGCGTGGTCAGTGACTAAGTTGAAAGAAGTCCCATAGAGGAAAGGGCGATAGTACTTTATGGCAAGCAAGACAGCCAGGCATTCCTTTTCAATGATGCTGCAATTACGTTTTGCTTTGAAGAGCATGTTGCTGAAGTAGGACATGAGATAATTGACCCCATGCTCAACCAATTGAGCTAAGATGGCTCCAACATTATAATCGGAGGCATATGTAAACAACATAAAGGGCTTTACATAGTCAGGGTGGTGGAGAATGGGATTTTGTTGCAGCAATTTCTTCAGGGTAACAAATGTGGCTTTTTTCAGCGCCCCAATAGATATGGGTGTTTTTATCCAAATGATGTGCGAGGGGCTCACTGATCAGACAAATTTGAGTATTAATTGATGCCAATATCCCAACATTCCCAAAAAGACCTGAATGTTATAGAGGATTTTAGGCGCCGGCATCTTGGATATAGCCTCTACCTTATCTTGTAGGGATTGGATTCCGTCTTGTATAATAGCGTGCCCAAGGAAATACATTTTCTTCTGAAGAAAGTACATTTGTATGGCTTCACCTTAATGTTAGAAGCCCGCAGGCGTTAAAACCTATTTTTAGGTGCATGAGGTGCTTGTTGAAGGTCCTTGTAGGAATCCAGCTAATGGGTGCTCGCAGGTGCTTATGCCACTGGATCCCACAAATGTTTTAATAAGATTTAATAAATGTACACTAATAAAATTTGGGTTTTTTTATTATTTTTAAAAAGCAGCGCGGGGTCAAAGAGAAAAGTAATACATTTCAATATCTAACTCATCAGTATTTAAATGGCATCTAAGGTCAAGGGGAATTTGGTGATAGGTTCATAATAGCTTTGAGGCATTCTGAATTAAAAAATATTGTATACTTTCCTATCAAATCTTGGGCAATTTTAAGTTTTTTTGTTGACGAAAAGCAAGTGGGATGAGGTTTTGGGGCAGAATGAACCCATGAGGTAATGTTTTGATTTATTTTACCCAATAACTACTGGATAAAATACATTTACCTTGGGGACCTCAGCCACGCCTATAAAAGGGGGTGGTCCCCACTTAGGTGCTTGAAAGGACCTGGTTGTGGCCGGGGGCGTGCCTTCCAATGGTCATTCCATGGTCCATTATGTGGTTGGAGTAATCTGACTGCTCGTTTTGACATTTATTTCTCATTCAGGTTTCGAAATGGTGTTACCTCAATTAACGGGGTTCTACCATGAATTAGCCAGGGTCTTTTGGCCAATATCCTCAACATTGTCATTATTATATTTATTGAAATCCCTCTTAGTAGCATCAGAGAATTGTAAATGTCCAACATTTCCACTTTTTGGCTAAATTCAACCTAAAACATTCTTTTTTTCAGCTTCAAGGGCAAATGTCCAAAATCACCCACCTCAAGAATGTTGGGGGGAGAATATGGACATAGGAAATAGCCTTGTACGAAAATTGATGGTGATACCAGTATCTAGAGATTTGATATAGTACTCATTTCTTCTCTTGTAAGTGATGGTGAAGGGACCCTTCCAAATTGGTCCAAGCTTACCGCTTCTAGGAGTGATGCAGTTAGGGTAGTACAACACCATGCCAGACACTTGTAATAGAGGTAAGGGATTCAGAACTCATTTGCAGCCTGCCCTTCTTTCGTCGCTGTTTTGCCAAATTGGTCATAGCTTTGGATTGAAGTTGGATTATGCAAAGAGCCAATCTTATCATGAATTTCTCTGGTTCCTCAACTCTAGAAGAGAATAAACCCTTAGTTAAGAACGCAGGTATGCCTGGTTCCCACCCATACAAGACACAGAATGGAGATATTATTGAAATCTGGTGATAGCTAATCCGGTATGCCATAAGAGCACTAGTAAATATTGATCCCAGTGAACAGTATCAGAGAAGGTCATTTTTTAAAGAATTGAAACCAAGTTATCATTTGCTCTTTCCACAGTCGCATTTGTGGTGGGGTTATACGGAGCCATGAAAAGTTGTTGTGCTCCCATAGATATGGCCAGGATTTTGACTACTCTGGAGGTGAAGTTCTTACCATTAATACAGAGTAGTACTTGGGGCATCTGTGATGTGTGAAGATGTGTTGATTTAATATGGTATCAGTGTCCTTGGCCGTTTAGGCAGTAAGGGTCACAGCTTCAACCCACTTAGTGAAGTGGTCAATAGCTACCAGGATAAATCGGTTGCCACTAGTAGTCTGAGGGATGGGATCTACTACATCTAGACTATTGGTGTGGAACATTTATTGAGGGGTAGTTGGTTGATAATAGTATCTAGTCTTGAAACCAGATTGCTTATTACACATAAGACAGGCTTCCAAGACGTCAACAATAGATTCCATCATACCATCCCAATAAAAACCGATTCTTAATCCAATCATATGTTTTCTTACTCCCTTCATGATCTAAGGTGGAATGAGCTTCTAAGATAGCAGGTACTCTTTTTGAGGGTCAAAGGAAAGGTATCCATTTTTTCCCTACCTGCTTATACAACTTCCCATTTTCAACTTCGGTGTTATGGGAGTGCTGGGCTAACATCTTCTGAACAGGCTCATCCTTATCCTCCCATTTATTGGGGGTCATTGAGAGGTCATGTAACCTCTCCAACTCACAATTATCCAAGTAAAGGACTGGCAGCTGAGTCAACCCATCAACATTCATATGACAGGTCCCGGCACAGTATCAATCTTCATGTCATAAGTCTATAGCTTTAGAGCCCAGAGATCTAACTTTCCAGTAGGATCCTTCATATTCTGTAACCATTTTAATGAAGCATGGTCAGTAACCACGTTGAGGGTGGTCCCATATAGGAATGGGCGGTAGTGTTTCACAGCTAACAAAATGGCAAGGCACTCCTTTTTTGTTATGCTGTAGTGCGTTCCAATTTTGAAAGCATTTTACTGAAGTAAGATACCAGATGATCTACACCGTTTTTATCCAATTGAGCTAAGATGACCCAACAGCGTATTATGAGGCATCAGTAAACAAGATAAACAGTTTATTATAATCTGGGTGTCATAGTATAGGACGGTGTTGTAACAGTTGCTTCATCATCTCAAAAGCGGCTTTTTGTTCAGCACCCAATAAAAAGGGTATTCTTGGTTAATAGCATAATAAGGGGCTCGCTGAGTTGGGCGAACTTAGTGATGAATTGATGGTAATACCCCATAATCCCTAGAAATACCTGAATTTCCAGTAGATTTGTAGGGGCGGCGTTTTGAGATCGCTTCGACCTTGTCCTGCATAGGTTGAATTTTTTTGGGAAATGAAATGGCCTATGAAATCTAATTATCTTTGAAAGAAGGTACACTTTGGTGGCTTCAACTTAATATTAGAATTATGTAACCATTAAAAAACCTCCTTCAAAATGATCAAGATGCTCGTTAAAGGTCTTTGAGAACACCATAATTTCATCAATATAGACGATGACACAAGTTAACTTGAGATCCTGCATGATGTGATCTATTGTACGCTGGAAAGAGGCAGGAGCATTGCACAACCCTTAAGGAAGTTGGGTGGGTTGGAAGAGACCTTCACTACAAATAAGAGCGCATTTCTCCTGATCTTGAGGAGAAAGGTCCATTTGCCGATATCCAACTGTCCAAGTCTATGGCGGAGAAATAATTAGATCCAGAGGTGGGCCAGGGCATCATCAATGTGAGGGATAGGATAGCTATCCTTCTTAGTGAGGCTATTTAACCTACGGTAATACATGACTATCTGAAGACCTCCATTATTCTTTTTAATTTGTAAAAGGGGTGAAAACCAAGGGCTTCTTGAAGGAACGAGTAACCCTGCATCTAATAACTGCTGTTTCTACACCCTCATTTGTTAATCCTCCACTTTTGACTTGCGATAAGGTTTAGACCTAATAGCCATGCATCATTCTATCAATGGAGTGGCACCAGCCCTTCGTGTGGCCATAGTCAGTATCCAATTTGGAAAATATGTCACTGTATTCATCTAACAAGGTATGAACTTTTTCCAACTTCTCTGGGGTCATCTTATCTGAAATATGAACATTTGGCAAGTTACACACCATTTTGTCCATGGGTAAGCCCAAATCCGCCATAGAGCCAACAAAGTGAATATGTTTGATGTCTTTTACTGGGAGTAGGAAACCTCTGCCAATCTCATGTTGTTTCCATATGATCATGTCATTGCCAATGAGATTTCCCAATAGAATGGTAATTGGCATCTGGTAGGCTATGTCTAGTCTCCCAGGAATTACACGAGGCTCCAAGGGCCAACGCTCTTAAAACCTATGAGATGCAACAAGCAGTGGTGTGGGATTTGTAGTGTGATTTTAGTGTCAACCACACTTTATTCACCAAGCTTAATTAATGACCTCATTTGCAGCATTGAAAGGTATACCGTCCCTAGCATCTACTGATTCAGGAAATTTTTGTGTTACGCCCAGAAGTGGAAAAAGCAAGTTTATAGCTGAAAATGGATATTTGACCAGGCAAGAGTATCCATGCTTGCTAGGTTCTTTATTAGATAAGACTAAATTGAGCTTCGTAGTTGAGTAATGAGAGGACACCTTGCTTCAATTTTATTATTCCTTCATACTCCATCATAAACTTAGCACCAATGAGCATATCATACGCGTTGTTGTCCAAAGCCATAGTAGGGGATGATAGGATAAGCTTCTCAATTTAAATGGGAAGGGAAGAGTATGCTCCAAAAGAATGGGTATTGTTGGGGGCCAGCGAAGCCAAATTCTTGCGTGTACTTCAAGTCAGGCGCTAGTTTTATCTTCTTAATAAGCTTAGTGAAGATCACGTTGACTGGGCAGCCAGTGTTCAGGATGGCTATTATTCGGACTTTTTGAATGACCACTTCAACCTTAGTGAGGGTTCCTCCTAAGTTAGGCGACAAAGCTAAGACCTCCTTGAGCTGAAATTTAGAGTTTAGTTTTTGAGCGGCTTGGGGTATATATTAAAGATGGATTTCATAGGATGGACCTGATGAATAGGTAAAATTGAGCTAGATATGAAGTGATCACCATTGCTGGCAGTGTCAATGACTTTGTAATATCTAGAGTTTATCCAAGGTACGTTTACTCAGGTATGGTGGTCTCAGTCAATCCTCCAGCGTGAAATGACCATGAACCTCTACCTCTGCGGGGGCACCTAATATATAGTAACCAACGTTGTCAAAACCCCCTCAGACCCATCCCCAAGAGTATTCTCAACAACTGGAAAGGCCGTGATGGAGGTAGAGAGATGGACACAGGAGATTGAATAGCCTTAGTGCGCTCATTTACCAGCTTAGCTGGAGGGGTAGGCACAGCAGTTTTAGCGAGCTTGTGCGGGCGTATGGTTGTTACTACCTTACAGGGCTTTGATTCATAAGAAGGATTGATAATCTTTTTGAGTCGTACTGAGGGAGCTAGTTTAGCAGGGAGGATGGCACAGGTGAGCTCACTCTCAACTGTTCAACAGGTAGTAACTCCTTAATGGTTAGAGCTAAAGGTTTCACCTCAGTTTCATTTGCATTAGCACATAATTGGAATTTGGCCACTTCTAACAAAGCCTCTTTTATGTCGCAGAGGTTATTAAAATGTCATTTCACTGAGATGATAAGGTTGGCCAGAGAAGGGTTGAAAGGCTATCCCACTTAACAAGGTGGCGATAGCATCATCAAGGGTAAGCATGTTGAATGTGGACAACCTTTGCGAAGCGATGTGAAATTAATTAGCAAAGGCAATAGTTTATTTACAGTCAAACGTACTAAGGCGCATAAAGGCCTGTTTATCCCTGTTAAGACTCTGCTTTGAACCAAATTCAGCTAAGAGAATCTCTTTCACCTCTGCCCAGATGTTCAAAGGGTTCAGGTAAGGAACTATCATCTCTTGCGCTAGGCTTAAACAAGGAAGGATGTGTTGCACTTTCTTCTTATCCGTTGCGTCACACATGGCAGCTTCATAAACATACAAGAAAAAGCGATACTCCCATTGCCAGGGATGAACTTATCTGTAAAAAATGGTTTTATTGAACGCCGCTTAAGCTCTTTGAGATAGGATAGAGCGCTTGTTAGTTGCTTTTCAAGAGCAACTAAATGAGATTCAACGTGAAGAGGAAAAGTGGGAGGGTTACTCATGGTTGAAGCCTCCATTTTTGATGATTTTTGATGTGTACAGGGGCCCCCTGTAGTAAGCGCCAATCTGTAGGAATCCAGATTATGGGTGCTCGCTGGTGCTTACGTTGCAGTATCCCACAAAAGAATTAATAAAATTTAATAAATGTAAACTAATAAAAAGTGGCTTTTTTATGGTTTTTATTAGCAGCGCGGGGTCAAAGACAAAAGTTTATGCCTTTTGATATTCGACTGATCAGTATTTAAATGGCATCGTAGGTCAGAGAAACTTTGAGGATAGGTTTGGAATAACTTAGAGGAATTGTAAATTAGGAAATATTGTATACTATCCCATCAGATGTGGGAAAATTTGAGTTATTTGTTGACAAAATAACAGGAGAGATGGGGTTTAGGGGCATAATGCACCCATGCGGTAGTGTTTTGATGTATTTTACCCAATCACTACTTAATATAAAACTTTTACCTTGGGGGACCTCTGCTACGCCTATAAAAGGGGGTGGTCACCACTTAGGTGCTTGAAAGGACCTGGTTGTGGCTAGGGGCGTGCCTTCCAGTGGTCGCCCCAATTTCTGTTGTGTGTTTGGAGTAATCTGAAAGCTCGCTTTGATATTTATTGCCCGTTTAGGTTTTGAAATGGTGTTACCTCAATTAAGGGGTTCCACCATGAATTAGCCAGGGTCTTTTGGCCAATATCCTCAACATTATCATTATTATATTTATTAAAATCATTTTTAGAAGCATCGTAGAATTTAAATGTCCAAAATTTCCCCTTTTTGGCTGAATTTGACCTAAAACATTCTTATTTTTCAGCTGTGAGGGCTAATGTCTGACAGTCCTGGAGAATACTGTGATGCCATCGAGATAGACAATAACACATCTCAGTTTGAGATCCTAGAGAATATGATCCATAGCCCGCTGAAAAGAGGCAGGCGCGTTGCATAAATCCTGGGGTAATAGAGTGGGTTGAAATAGGCCTCACTACAGATAAGGGTGCACTTCTCCTGATCCTGGGGGAAAGGTCCATCTGACAGTAACCACTATAAAAATTATGTCAGAAAAGAACTTGACCCAGAGATCTGGGCCAGAGTGTCATCAATACGATGGGTGGGTAGCTGTCCTTCCTAGTGAGATTGTTCAGTTTATGGTAGTCCATAACTACCCAATGACCTCCATTTTTATGCTTATATAAGTAGAAGAGGGGACGACCAAGGGTTTTGGGTGGCACCATTAACTTAGCGTCCAGAACTGCTTGTGCTCCGTCTGCATCTGTAGCTCCTCACCTTAATTTGTGATAGGGTTTGGAGCAGATAGTTCGAACATCCATGAAATTAATATTTTGTATTTAACCTTCATGTGCCCATATTCGGTTTCAGAGTTAAAGAAGATGTCACTATAGGCCTTAAGTAGGGAGTGGACCTTGTTGAGCTCCTCTGGGTTAGTTCCTCAGAGATATGAGTGGTAGGTAAAGTACATAAGGATTGGTCAGCGGGTAAGCCCATATCTGGTATGAACCTAACACAGTGAACTTGTTTCATCTTCCTCAAGGGGAATAAGCATGCCTCTTTCTATTTACTTAAGCTTTTTTATGACCAGATCTTTAGTAATGATATTCCCAGCAGGAGATTGATGGGTCACTAATATGATGGGTCTAATACGCCCAGAAATACTCTGGGCTCTAAGGACTAACTCATAAACTCTGGTTAGATGCAATAGACAGTTGTGAGATTTGTAGGGTAATCTTCGTGTCAACGCCCATTATTCACCAGCTTTGATGACTACCTATTCATAAGCATATAACGGGTTACTCTCGCGAGCATCCACTGATAGAGGAATAACTTTTATTTTGCCCTGCCATGGTGTAGTCAGGGTTAGGCTGAGGAGGGGTACTCCACTGTGAAGGCGTACTATTTTTGTTAAGCTCATCATTGGCTAGAATCAGAGGAACCTTGTAGTTAAGCCGGGTGAGATAGCCCTGCTTCAGGTAATAGCCCCTTCATACTCAAGCATAAACTGGGTAACAATGAGTAAATCATGGTTACTGTTATCTGAGACCACTGTGGGGTCAACAAAACAAGCTTCCTAATTTGGATAGGCAAAGAGGAGCATGGCCAATAGCGTATGTGTTGGAGGGACTAGCAGTACCAAACTATTGGGTATAGTAAAGGCCAGGGGCCAGCTTAATCTTTTTGATGAGTTTGGATGACACAAAATCATTGAGGGATACAGTGTCAAGGATAGTCATGACCCATACTCCATTAACATTAAACACCACATTTGTAAGGTTCCACACAAGTTGGGGGAATGAGCTAGGACCTCTTTTAGCTGGAGAGTGGACGCTAGTCTTTTGGCAGTCTCAGTGTATTTCTACTGTAAGGACTGCAAGGTGTGCACACTCTGGGTTTAGATTGATGATGCAATGAGCTGATCAGTTTCAATAGCAGTGTCATTAACCCTCAGACCACTCAGCACTAGGTGAAGATATGTTTGGCGGGGTGTCCTCGCCATATTTATCTCTCAGTGTTCAACCTGTTGGGTAGCTTTCCTTCACCTGGGACTTCTAAAACATAATGACCCACATCTTCACAATCCATATCAATTTGATCAGCAGAGGAGTATTGATGCATTTCAGGGAGTCCATAGGGTGTGAAATAAATCAGGGCTTCCTTTTAGGGCAAGGTAGGTCTAGAGGTTGCTTCTCCACTGTATTAACTTTTGGGGGAGGTGTTGGAAGATTAATAGCTTTGACTTGGGCCTTGGAAGGAAATTTTTGGGTTGCCCCATGGCCATAGTTTTTGGGTGTGCTACAGCTGGAGGAGATGCTGATGGGGATTAAGGTAGCACATTAGCGGGATGGGACACTTCAGACACTATGGAAGACTGCTCCGAAGAAGGAAGGAAAAACGGCTAAATGATAGTTAACTTTGGCGGCTGATCTTTGGAAGTGAGTGATGAAAAAGCGCTGCCCTGTCACTGCTAGTATCCTCTACATATCCCCACATGGGGAAGGAGCACCTCGGTTTACAGCTTCTTGGGATTAGATCTAAAGGGGAAACATCCATGGAAGAGGCTGGAGGGGTTACAGGAGATTCTTTCATCAAAACTCCTTGTATTTTATCGTGTTCATAGAAGTTTACCTGCTAGTAGAGCTCCTTGGTACCCTAATATTTTTTAAAAAACGCTTGATGGAAGAGATATGCATCGCCAAAGAGTGATGAGGCGTCAATCAAACTAACACAGCATCTATAACATCATCGAGTGGGAGCATTTTTGCAAGCAGCAGAGATTGGGCTTCATATAGAACCAATCAACAAAAGTATCAAGTGATTCTCCCTTTTGTAGGCTAAGGCACATAAAGGCCTTTTTTTGACATTTTAGACTCTGTATGGAACAAACTCTTCGATGAGGGCTTCCTTCACCTCCATCCAGTTTCTGAGGATGACCATTTGGAGAACCATTATCTCCTGCGCCATACAGCTCAATCAGGGAATGATGTGTTGAATTTTTGCTAGTCAGTTGCCCCTTCCATAACTCATTTATAAACGTAAGGGAGGAGGCAATACTGCCCTCGCCTGAAGTGAAGTTATCTCTGAGAGGGGTTTTTTGTAACAGGGCATTCCCCATAAGGGCGATGAGATAGTGCTGCTTGAGTATTTTAATGCAAGTCAAATCATTGGCTAGCTATTGTTCCATAATTGCTAGTCTAGTTTTAATTTTAGAGGGGAGGTTGTGAGGGTTACATCCCCACAAACCTCCATTTCTTGATACGATTTTGTGGTGTACAGGACCCCCTTTAGTGAGCACCAATTGTTGGATTTTAGGCTTTTAATGTGTTCTCTGGTGCGTTTTGCACCTAAATTCCAAATATTTCCGCAGTAGATGTAGTATTCTCTAATGGGGAATAATTGATTCAGGGATTTTTAATACTACTTATATTAAACTAGAAAACTTAATAAATATAGAAAAAGAAGCTTTATATGACAACTTTAGTGGTTGTGGTGATGAGGTAAAAGAAAACTCCTGATCTCTTGCCCCTTAGTATTTAAACTATATTGAGATTTGATAGGAAATCAATGCAATGTTCAGATTAGGCTAAGTTTAACCAAATTATGGAATAAAAGCTTTGGGCTAGTAAATCTCAATAGATTTGCATTGCTTAGATGGAACAGCTGAAGGAAAGTTGGTTTCAGGTAGGAAAGATCCTTGAGGCAACGCTTTTATATATTTACCCAAATCATTGGATGAGAAAATATTTACAATTGGTGGGACCCATCCATGCCTAAAAAAAGGGCCAGTCTCCACGTTAGAGTTTAATCTAAATTGACTGTAGTAGTGGGGGAAACTCCAAATGGTTTCCTCGATACTTCTGCATGGTCAGCGCAATATGAATGCCCAAACTTGTGCTATTTGCCCAAGAAGTTTTAATAAAATTGTTGCCCCAAAAAGGGTTACACTGAGAATCAACCAGGGTCTTTTGGCAGCTTTTCATATCAAAACCTAATTCAAGCTTATTGCAATATTGGACTTGTAATTGTCCAACAAGAGGCACCAGGTGGTGGCTTATCTACACCTGACCCTGATCAATGAAGTCCTTCATCTTCATGAATTTGGCTCATTGGAAGAACTTGGTCTACCCCCTAGAACTCTAGCCAGCGTGATGGCAGTGGTTCTCTACAAAGTGTAGATGGGTATATTAAAAAAATAAGATCAAGAGATAGCACTTTTTGAGAGATATTGTTATATTTTCACATTTCATGGCCACAATTTGGGGTGCACCCATTATTCATTCATTGAGTTGACACAGAGGAACACCCTCATATTTGGCCTGACCAGTCCACTGCTCAAGGGCTGTGGAGGAGGTAGTTTCTGATGAAATCAGGAAACTGCTGAAGCAGGTAATTTTTAAGCTGTCAAAAGGTCCTCAGGATTCACCTTTATTACTTTTAAAAAAATGATGGCACTAATTTGGTATTGATCATCTACTGGAAACTTAACAGCGTCACTAAAAAGGATTTGTGCCAAATGGCTCGAACCACTGTTTTCTCAGACTTCCTTGGCAGTGCTTGTTACTTTTTGGCTATGACCTGATCTTGAGGTACTGGAAGATCAAGTTGCCCATGGCAGAACAAGAAAAGTGTTCAATAATCACTTCTAAAAGTTTTATTACATCCCACTTATATGCTTAAGGGCCTATGAGACGCCCCAGCTACGTTTCAAAGGGCCATGGACCCAATTCTGGGGGATCTGAAGTTGTTAGGAATTCTTGTCTACCTCATTAGCATCAACATGATCTCACAAATGTTTTGGACTCTTAACTCATTCAGAAGAAGTATTCCGTTGGCTCACAGAGGCTAACATTAAAATCAAGCCTCATAATTGTTATTTTTTAAAGAACAATTGTTATATTTAGGTTCGTGGTAGATGCCAGAGCCTAGACCTCAAACTGCTAAGGTAAAAAAATCTGGAAGATGGCCTGACCCCATATCAAAAACTATAGCAAATAATTTTGGGCATGGTATGGTACAGCTACCATTTTATTCCAATCTCAGCTGTATTGAGGCCACACTCTTTGAGCTTCTAAGAATGACGCCACTTGAATTGAGGAATGATGCCAGAGCACTTTTGTTAATCTTTGAATGGCATTGATTGGAGCTCTGATGATGCAGTATCTAAACTTTAAAAAAGAGACAGCATTCAGATTGAAGCTCCTTTTTGTTTTGAGAACGGTATTTTTACAATAAGATGATGGAAAGGAGCATCTCATCGCTTATTGCAGCAGAAATCTAAATTGTCATATATGTGAAATTACACTATTAATGAATGTGAATGCCAAGCACTAATATACGCATACAAAGAGTTTTGAAGAATCTTTATTGAGTAAAGAAAAAATTATGAACAATCACGTTTTTGTTACATTGTTTACAAAAACTTTGGGAGCTGGATGGGCGTCTTGCACAGTGGTCACATAAGCTTCAAGTGTATGTTTTTGAGTTAATTCACTGGATGGGTAAAAAGCATCAGAATGCTGGCTGCTTATTGCACTACCAACGTCCGCCATCACAATGGAGCTCGCTGATATAGTGTACAAAAATGATCAGTGGCAAATATGCTGACAAATTGCCTCAAATCATTTGGGTGCTGTATGGGATGAAAACGGCTAAATTCTTAAGTGACGGTGAGCTGCTTAACAAGGCTGGTAGTGTCATTTTAGTTTTCTAAAGACCTCTTCTCAGATAGGCAATACCTTGAATTCACACAAAGTGGTAGGGCATGGAGGGCTATGTAAAACGTTGGATTTTATGAAGCCACTATATTATTTGGAGAATATACACTATAAAGTGATTGAAACGGTACCTTATTGTCATCAATGTCAAATTGGAGAAAACTATCTTCCAAGAAAATTCCTACTGATAGGGGAAACATCAGTTTGTTTGGTACCTGATATCTATCGTTATTGTGGGCCCTTTGCCAAGGGAGTTGAACATCTTTAATTACATCCTTGTAACAAAAGATCATTTTACTAAGTGGGAAGAGGCTCAGGCAATTTGAGATTAAGAGTGGTAACAGCTGCCAAATATATAATGGATGTGTCATTGAATGCCATGGCTGACCAAAGTTCATATAACAGACAATGGAATCAACTTACTTTTCATTTTCTCCACAAGTTGAATGAACTAATGATGATCCACGGGTTACTAATGACTTCAAACTACCCTGGAAATTAAGGAACCATCGAGAAAGTTAAAAAAACGTTGTAGTATTCTTAGGAAATTTGTGAGGTATCATTAATCTGACTGGAGCACCTTGCTCTCCATTGCAGTCTTTGCATATAACATCTGCTACCGCTTTGCAATGTGAAATTGTTCATTCTAATTGCTATATGGGTGAAACTTCGCCATGTCTTCTACTCTACTCTTGTGTAGATGAAACTGGCTGTATGGCCTAAATGTTATCTGATGACTCTGATGTCCATACTTGTCAAACTTCAGACTGAAGAGAACTCAAAGAATTATGGCCAAGAAAAGTAGGGAACATGATTCCAATCAACACCGGTGTAGCAGACTTCCACTATTTTAGATAAGAGAACGGGTTGTGTAGCACAATAAGAATGGTTTTTGGAAGGCGGAAAAAATTGGCTAGTATATGGATTGGTCCATTTGTGGTATTGAAAAAATGGACATTGGTGCCGACATGATTAAGGATACATCAAGTGGTCTATCATCAACTGAGAGCATGCTAATTTCCTTTGAAAAATATGCCCAATAAAAACAAATAAAAATAGTAAAAATAAAAAAATGCAAAATAAAAATGCAAGGCTGAAAAGATATATATAACTAATATGGCAGTTTAATAGCATAAGGTGAACATGAGTTCACATTGGAATGAGGAAGATTATGCTCCCCTATATGGAAGAGGTCCCCATGGACTAGTTGATGAAGGAAGAGATGCAAGTGACACGTCGGAGGAATAACATCTAAGTAAGGGGGGAATGGAAGAAAAGTAACTATATAGTTTTCTCCCATGATGACAAGTTTAACGGTCAATTAAGCCAGTTTAGGCAGACTGAGTAATTATCTGATTTTTTGATGGTGGTTGAGTGATCTTAAATAGATCCACCAGTTTTTGTAGTACCAGAAATAATTTTGATTGCATTCAGAGGAATCTAATTACTGTTTCAAATCTGAGAAAGATTGAGAAAAGGTCACATTTTACAATTTACTAATGGTTGCTGAAAGATTGAATGCTGAGATTTACTAGTGAAAATGATGCGATATACATTATTCTGTTAAGAGTTATATTAATAAAATTAGTAAAGAGATTACATGCTTTTTTGAAATAAAGGTCAGAGGACAGAGCAAGGAAGATAATAGTGGCAACAAAGAGTAAGATGGGTATCTTTTTTGTCAGTAAACTGCAGTGGGACTTTGCAGTAGAAAATAGTACTTGGTACAAACCCATAGTGGTAGTGGAAGTTGGACACTAATATAATAATAAAGATTATGGTTACTGAGCAGTTTGCTTCCTTTTGTGTACTTTATACTGTTTGTTCATGTAAACTGCAATTTTCATATCGCTCTTTCAAAGTGCCAGTGTGCAATATCTCATGTGTAAACATCCTCCAGGTTGTAGCTCATATGAGGATCTCTAACAATCAGCAATGTTTTTTTATCTGGTATGTATATCCACCTAAGAGTGGGTTACATATTGTCTATTAATTTTATTAATAATTCCCCATGCCCTAGACATTCGCTTCCATTGCCTAATTTAGATATTATGCCTCTATTTTACTATTACAAATGTTTCTTAATAGCTATAAATTGTAACAATATTACTCCAGTGATAAGAAGAGCATTTCAAAGTTGGATTGCTATCTGCGGGAGGATCATTTTTAATGTAGCCCAAAACCAACCTACGTTGTAGATTACTATAGCAAGCCAATTAACCCTATGCAGTATTGTATAATACAATTGCTTTTTTGTTGTTATCCATTTAAACTCTAGTCCTGATTGATGTAGTCAAATTAAACAACCATCAGTCTTTATATTATATACTTATTTTATAGTTTTCCTAATAGTTAGAGAAGATTTAATCAATGGTAGAGATTATCTTGGCATGCAAGCCCCAACTTTATAGGTAGTTTCCAAAGTGTAGTATTGCTACTGGAAATTCTGCTGGGGCCGTTGTTTATTATTTTATGCTGGCATGTTGAATCCTCAATCCTCACTGACAAAACTCTCATTCCCTAAAACTATCAATCCCCAAATTCCATGGCTTGCTTGTCATACGCTACTTTAACAAGTTAATTGCTCTTCCTACCTTGAATCGCGCCAGTATGGTATTTTTTATATAGTATATTAATAGGGACATCTGCTAGATCCTCAATTGTTTGAGTACCATTACCTTTACGGATATACCCCAAGATCTTAGAGATTTGTTTCCCTAGATAAGTTTAGATATATAACAGATAGTTCACTTTCTTAAGTGCTGTTTAATAGCCTAAAGTTACATCAATGAGAACTTGGGTGATAAGAAGAGCACTTCTGAGGATTGCCATATGGAGAGGGATCTTTTTCTGAGTGTAGCTTTCCCTGAGCTGATTACCAAAAAAACTTATGGATGAACAACTGATCCACTATTAATCTTTTTTACTACAGTGTGCTTTATTTATATTATCAATAAAGCCCTGTTGAAGTTTTTGTCTACTTCAGATAGTCTGGGTTTTCTTCTGAGATAAGTCAGAGTTATGAACGCCTATTGTATGGATACATTTGACCAAATGATGATAAGGATTATGATATAAACTCCTTATCAATAGCCCTTCAAGGCTGTACTATCCTGTTGTTTACTTGTACAATGGTTCTCTGAACTGACCTTCCTGATCACAAGCAATTTCTCAACTTGACATAACTGAAAAGTATAGATATAATAAGCTCTTATATTTATTGCAAACTATTTATTAGACTAAATAATTATATTTTATTTGTCTAAAATTAGAGTGAATTTATAGGGTTTGACATAATTACACCTTTACACATGACACCCCACCTCATATCGCCATTTGACCAGTGGATTATGATGAACTTCAGATAGTAAAAAAACTATTAGGCGTCCAGTGTAGCCCAATTTATCCTCATAAACAGTGTCTCACTGACACAAATATTTTAAGACAGCTTTTATCTGGAATGTCTGAAAATAGCTAAACCGTCACTCCTCTCATTCAATGGTAGCACATTCCAAGGCAGTTTGTACCACTAATTAGTAATAAATTATGTTGTAAAATCAATCAATACTAAAAACTTAATTTGACATAGACCAAAAAAGCCTTAATCCAGGGTCATTAAGTCGACGACTATTAAGTCTGACTGAACCACAAGGCCCCAAGCCCAAATTAACAAGACTTATATTATTAAGTGAAACTTCTAGGCCGCAAACCACAAGTTTTAAATATACTTAGGATATTTTTGGTCCTTAATAACTGATATTTTCGATGTGTTACATAATAAATAAGCAAAGCTAATAGTATAACTTCCCCTATTGAATAAACCCAACAATTTTAGGTCCAATCAACCACTCTATAGGCCCTATTTCTCTAATAAGTTTTTAATGTAAGTTTTGTAAATGATAATGTCCTTAAGCAGTACCTTTTTTGTGTATTTACATCCTGAGCGTTAGAAAACTTGACTCCTTGGTAAGATTTTAACAGTGAGGCTAACTATAAAATATACACCTTGTTTTCTACATATCTTTGTCTGCAAGTGTTAACTTTTAGCGTTATCTTTTAAATCCACTATGCTGGTTGCACAGGTTTGAAAACATTGAGCAACAGACAGATGATATTAAGATCACCAATCCTAATTAAATAATAATGATATGTAAAATATGGAGATTTTATGCCAACTGACACTGTTTTATTAGATACTAAAATGCAGACTACTCTGCTACTTTTTTCTTCGTTTCACTTAAAAAAACTCACTTCCATTCTCTCATTCAGCTATTAATCTTCAATCGTTTTGGTTGATTTAGACCTTTCAGCATAGTGAATTTCTATTTTCTACAATTTTAGGGGTTTCATCCTATCATCAAGCTTTTACTGAATTCCCTTGATTTGCTTTACTATCAGTATTTTAATTCGCTCTCTTCACATCAACATAATCTTCCGCTTAATCTCAAGGGCACCTTAACTTAAAAAATACAATTCACTAGATATATGGCTTATCATCCAGTCATACAAATTGCTCAACATCCCCCCTTATTGGCTGGTCAATAAGACCCTATTTCTTATATAGCCGGAGGAACTTTATTGTGAACCCAGTTGATAATCTGACCACATGCAGATTTCTTGATGGTGTAGATATTGATATCAGTCTTCTTAATTGATTCAAATGGTCTAGTCCAGATGTTAGTGAGCTTATTCTTCCTTCCAAATTTCTGTTGGTCATGGAACAAGACATGATCACCTATAACAAACTGTGGGAGTCCTCTACGTCTATTTTGGTCAGCCTCTTGATCACAAAGCTTCTTAGCTAAACTGGTTTAATAAGCTTCCTTTTGTAGTTTTATCATAATGTCCATTAAAAGGTCAGATAACTTTGAGGTTATACTCATTCAGTATCTTCCACACAGTAGTAAAGCAGAGCGTGAAAAGCCAGATGTCTACCATAGAGCACTTGAAAAGAAATCTTGACTGTTGATGAGTGGTAGCTGATATTATAAACAGAGATGGTGGTGGATAGAAGGGTACCTTATTCAGAGGACTAATCCTTTAAAAGCTTGCAAATTTTTATTTACCAATGTTCCGTTGACCTGTTCACTCATTCCATTAGATTCAAGGTGGTAGTGGAGTAGTCAAGACCCCGCGCTTTGCCATTAGTTTGTTCAACTTGGGCAGGACATGCGACGTTAAATTGGCTCTGTTGTCCGTGAGGATAAATTTCGGAAAGCCATGTTGCCGTATGATCCACTCCATAATAAATTTGGGGGTGGTGAAAGCCCCTAAATCATTGATCTCACTTGATTCCAGCCATCTTGTCAAGTGATCAATTGTTACTAATATATACTTAGATTGGTTCACGCCTTTCAGCAGAGGCTCCACCACATCAAGAGAAGCAGTATGCCATGCGAAATTGGGCTTAAACAGTTGGTAGGTATTCTTCTTGTGGAAAGTTCTCTTCACCTGACACTGATGACAATAAGAAACCGCTTAAAGCACGTCATTTTTCATGCTCTCTCAATAGTAGCGGGATCACAAGAACTCCAACGTTTTTTCACAATGCTTCATACCCTACCACCTTATGGGCATCCACAATAATTGCTGGCATAGAGGAGGGCTTTGGGAAACTCAGTGTCGCTTCTTCAACTTTCTTATACGTTCTCATTACGCAAGATAGTATCTCATCTAAGACCATCTGTTGCTTCGATAACGTGTGGCAGTTCATAGTGATCTTTGCCCACAACCACCTTTTCATACATGATGTCATCCAAATCCGCCTTAATGGTGACCATTGGTAATTGAGAGAGACAGTACAAATTTTGATGTTTCGCCCCCAGCTGTTGTACTAACTTGAAGTCATATGCTTGGAGCCTCAATGCCCATCATGCAAGCCATCCTTCAGGTTCCTGAAGGTTCTGCAGCCAACACAAGGATGAATGATCCACAACAACTTAGGCTTTCAGCCCATGGAGTATACATGGAACTGTTTATACGCATTATCACAACAAAGCACTTTCTCTTAGTCACAGTGTAATTCCGTTCTGACAGTTAGAGCCTCAGCTACAAAACGTGGCAGGGTGCTCTACGCCATCATCATCCTTCTGGTATAATACCTCCCCCACAGCGGCAAGTGATGTGTCCATTTGCACTATGTCTCCCTTTTCAGTAATAATCTGTTTAAAGCTAATTTGTTCGCCAAAGCGGTATGCAGGACTTCAAAAAGCGTTTTGGCATCGTTCAGTTCAGTCAAAGGTGCCAATTTTCTTCAATAACTCAAAGAGCGGTGCCTTAATACACCTGAATTTAGGAATAAACAGTCAGTAGTATTTGAACATCCACAAAACACTTGGATATCTTGAGTATTGTCTGGATGAGCATATTACATATAGCTTCCACATTTTCCACTGAGATTTAAATCTTTTGAGTCAAGCAAAACCCGATGTATTCCAATTTTTCCTTGAAAAAATGACACTTCCAAGGCTTGATATTGAGTTTAGCGTCATCAAGATGGCGGAACACTTGTTCCAAATGGACAGATGTTCTGTGAACGTCAGAAAGAACATATTGATATTGTCAAGGTAGACCAAAACACAGGAAAGCTTTAAGTCACCTAAAATCATGTCCATAGCCCGCTGGAACGTAGCCAGGTCATTACATAACCAATGGGGCATACTGGGTTGGAACAGCCCCATAAAGGTAATTATAGCTCATTTCTTCCATTTCGCCACTGACAACTCAATCTACTAGTACCACAATATTAGATCCATAGCAGAAAAAATACTATCCCCTTCCAGTCAATCTAAAGTGTCGTCAATCCATTAGAGAGGGCAGGAATCATTTTTTGATGCTATAAAGCTTCCTATAGTCAATGACCACCTGGTTGGTGCCACCTTTTTTTAAGATTAGCACTAGCGAAGCCTTGGACTCTTGGATGGCTCTAATCTCCCATATTCAATTAATTGGTTTAACACATCATAGGCAACTTCCTCTGCAGCTTTCTAGCACCGAATAGGCGTTAACAAATGGGGGGTGAACGCCCATGTCTGCCCAATGCACAACCCCCCACGAACATCCTAAATCATTATCTTGGAGGCAAAAATTCCTCAGTACTTTCAAACAGGGCTTTACCCTATCCTTCTATTCCTCTGACATCCCAGTCAGAGCTTCCTGTGGGAAAACTGTCATTACTCCAAATGGGGTTTTACTGGATAGCCAAAGAACACCCAAAAAGTGAAATTATAAATACAATGAACCTTGTCAATAAGAATCAAATTTAAATAAGCCACCACTTGGTGACTTTGGACTAACATAGACTCCTTCTTTAGGATCACTATTTATACTTTTACTTCTACATGCAATGGTATCAATAAACTCAGGAGTTATATGGGGTTCAAGATGGGATTTCTTGTAGTATTCATAATCTCCCTGAATAAACCTTCTGGGATGTCTATTTTAAGGTCCATCTATAATATGACCAGATTCCAAGAAGGTATGCTTAAAGCGCTCATAGCCCTTAGCAGAATACAGTTTTACTTGTTAGATCTGGTTGGAAAGGCTCCGGTCCTCCGCTTCATCCAAAGATATCAAATTAGAATCACCTCGTCAATAAATCAGATAGATCTGGTTGAAATGCATTGGGTACTTTGGAACTTCACTAGAGGTTAAGTAGATGGGAATCTGTTGTCCCGTGATACTAATTGTTTTTTCTGCCATATTGACCATTGCCCCAGATTGCCACAGGATTTAAGCTCAAATCAACATGTTGTAGTTTTTATTAGTCAGGGACACCGCAGGGCTGAAAACCACAACCAAGCTGAACCTCCAATATAATGCGCTGTAAGCTCCCTCTGACACAGTGCTCTGTGCCCTGGAGGTCCCATACACTACTCTGTGTTCCACTTCAGGTTTCAGCGGAAGCTTAGCCATGAGCTTAATGAGTATATATTGACTGGAGAACTAGTATCCCAAATAGCTCGAATCTTTGTTATTCGAACAAAAATATCACAGTAGGTACACTCTAAATAAGAACCATTGGTGTTTATATCATGAACATCCAAGGGCTTTTTGATAACATCAAGATTTTAATTTGATTTGACGATAAGCTAAAGGTAGCTATGTCAGGTTGGATGAAATTGGCAAGATTAAGTAGTATGATAATAATAGTGAGATCCCCTTAAAATTAGGCGATAAGGAGATAATGAGCTTTGTATGAATATTTATGGTTTTCCTACAAATCAGGCAATAAGCCAATGTTGATGTATAATAAGTATTTTGTAGATCATCTCAAACTAAGGTAATAATGAAACTAGGAATAGTAGACTCTTAAAGAAATAATGAGTTTAGTCAGAACCAAACATGCTAAGCAAAATGGTCAGTATTGACCAAAGTCACTGATATATGAGCAAGATGAGAATGAAAGAGAAAAAATTTTGAAGATGGGAAGAAGTGAGTGGATTGTTATTAAACTGCTATTATTGTATAATAGATAAAAGATGTGTCACCTGAGCTATGGCTTCATCTTTATTAATAATTTTAAGTTTGTCTTGAGGACGGATGATCTTCATATTATTAATCCATTGCTCAGTAGGATTTCACCTTGTGCTACCCTCTAACCATATATAACCTATATCTTCAAAATAAAACTTTTTCTTTCTCGTTGCAAACACTTTTGCAACCTATTCAATTTAAGACTAAATCTAGTTTGATAATCTCATAGAGGGGATTAGTCTGCGCCCATGTCTAGGAGCAGTTGGGCAAGCAAGGCAAGAGGAGCAGGTGGAAGGCCCGCGGCCTCTAACATTTGAAAACGCCCCGGAGAATCCGGTGGAATAGAAAAAAATCTTAAAAAACTGGCGGTCACAATTTCCCCAGAGATACTCACGTGGCAAGCACGATGCAACCAGTACATCAATACGCCACATTCCCAGCCACTTTCATCAGTGGAATTCGGAGTCCGTGTGTATCTGGACATCCAAAAAACGGCCCTATGGGAAAAATTTTGTGAAGATGTACACAAAATTTTCCCAACCGCGGTGTACGTTGCACCTCACTCCATGTCGCGCGGTTGGCTGGACCTAGGTTTTGAAAGCAAAATAGCAGCAGATGAGGCTGCAGCGGTGCGTGTAGTGGTCGACCTCCCCGAAGGGCAACAGGTCATTGAAACTAAACGCACCAGATGGACAAAATCAAACCAAATTTTCCTCACATTTGACTTTTTGCCTACTACGGTAAAATGTGACATTTTGGAGCAACAACTGAAAGATGGTCTCGCCATATATGGCGAAATACAATCTTTCTAAATGCAACGTTTCACACTGATGCCACACCTATGCACTGGCAAAGCCATCGCAGTTCTGACCCCAACTGAGGAGATCGTGAAGGACCTAACCCAGATCCTGCACTCCACCTTTATTGATATTGCAGGGCACACTACCCACCCATTCCGGGTAACCGTGGACAGCGCGCCCCCCATTTGCACCCACTGTGACGCGTTCAGCCATAAGGCACACGCGTGCCCCATTAAAGAGGGCGTTACATTCCAAGAGCACCCCTCGGCGGCCATGGCCAGCGGAGAGGCACACTATGAACCAACTGCAAGCACCAAAGAGGCTTTCCCATGGGGAGCACAAGGCTGCTACCTATTGGTAAAGCCCATCTCCCCGCAGGAGCGGAAGAAGGCCAAGCAGGCCCATAGGGCCGCGGCCAAGGAAGCGGCCAAGGTCACCACCACCATCCCACACTCACAACGCCAGGAGGACATGGAGACCTTCGTGGTGGAAGCAACTTGGGAATCCATCACCCAATCAGATTGGGAGGCTCAAGCCGAACAGGCCACTCAATCTGAGGATCTGATGGGAGATTCGATCTCACCCAATCGCTGCACCCAAGCCTCAGTTGAAACCAACTTGGGACCTATCCCAACCGAAAATTTTTTTTGCCCCACTCGACGGTGCATCAAACTTATCCGCACCGCAAAAAATTCGTCCGATGTCAGGAAAACAAAAAGCGAAGGCCAAAGCCAACGCGACTCTTTCTGCAAAAATTAATAAAAACCCCAATAGCATTGCTGCTAATACCCGTGCTGCTGTGAAAGCCCGTGGGGGCCTGGAAGAGGCTGGTGGGCCAGGGGGCCCACCCCATCGCACCTAAGGTGCGATGGGGGAAACCTGCACTCTAGGGACGCTGAATATCGCCGGACTCAAGGCCTCCCCATCCTGGGCTAGGAAACTGAGTTTTTTACAAAATAATTTACCCGTGGATATCCTAGCCATCCAGGAAACCCACTGTCCACGAGGTTCCAAGGATGCTTGGAAAATAATGCTCCTGCCATCCCTATCCTTTTGGTCAAAGCACTGTGGGGTGCTAATTTGGAAAAATAATTTTTTCAAATTTATATCTTCAGAAACATTCCTAAATGACCAAGTGCTCATTGTCACCTTCTCATGGGCCAATGTTGCACACACAATCGTCAACATTTACGCCCCAAATGGTGCACAAGAGCGTCAGGAATTTTTCTCATCGGTCAAATCCCTCCCGCTACCCCCCGATTCTTTCCTAATTGGTGACATGAACTGTTGGGTAACCTCACCAACGGAACAGTAGCTGCCCTCACCCCACGCCCCACAGGGTCATGTAGAACTACGCATTCTAAAAGCCACCCTTGGGTTAATGGATGTGCTGCCGTGACATACCCCACTGCTCAAAAACATGATGCGTCCCCACATCCACAACAGCTAATTAAGGTCCATGACCCGCATTGACCTTATTCTAGCGCCGGCAAAATTCTAACCCCACATCTCCCACTTCAAAACAACAAAAATGGAATTCTCCGACCACCGACTGGTCTCAATAACATACCACTTACCCGTCACAGTTGCAAAGGCTCCACATTGGTGCAAAATCTGCCCCCCCAGAGCTTGCGTCGCCAGGATTTTCCATGTGGGTGGAAGAGGCAACTTTGGCAAAATCGTTTGTTACACCGTTTTGCGTGGACCCCATTTCCACATGGGCAACTTTCAAAAGATACACCATCCGCCACTATCGCCATCTCTCATCCAGACGCTCACGAGCCACATTGGCAGTTATATCGCGTGCGCTGGTGGAATTGGCCCACTTGGAGTCCAACATTCCAGCCTCAGGATATAGCCCTGCATGGGGCCAGAAGTGGGCAGAGGCAGCTGCCCACCTCAACGCACTTGAAAGGCAACACAAACATCGGGTTCGTGTCCAATACAGGGCCACACGCATCACTAAAGGTGACAAGTGCACTGCATACTTCTTCAAAAATTTTTTGCACCACGCCAGAGCGTGGCCTGCACACAGGTGCAAAGATCGGATAATTCTATCGTGGACACACCGGCCGAAGTGGCAATTGAAACGCAAAGATATTACTCTGAGTTATACTGAGCTGAACCAATTCAGCTGGCCAAAATAGCAGAATTTCTCGACAGAGCTCATATCTGTACCATTTTCTGATACCCGGAAATAATGAATTTAATTACCCCGAATGAATTATGGACTACCATTCGCGGTGCACCAATCCAAAAATGCCCAGGCCCAGATGGCATTCCATATGAGTTCTACAAAAAATATTTTAAATACATATCCCTATTGCTGCTAGCCTCACTCAACCAAAGCCTGTTGGAAATGCACCTCCTACCAGGAGGACATGAGGCTTTTACAGTCACACTCTTCAAGAAAGGGGATAGGCTAGACTTAGCCAACTGGCGCCCCATTTCTCTAACAAACACAGACACCAAAATTTTAACAAAAATCATGGCTAACCGTTTAGGGACTGTAGCATCTGCCACCATCTCTCCAGAACAATTCAGTTTCATCCCCAGAAGGTCGATTTGGGATAACGTGCACTCTGTGGCTAATGTGTGTCAGTCCACAGCCTCTGGGGCACTTGTATTCTTGGACCAACAAAAGGCCTATGATAGAGTAAACTGGGAATACCTTAGGGCCTGCCTCCAACAATTCCGCCTACCTCCCCGCTTCATTAACTGGGTGATGCTGCTCACGGAATCTGCAACAATGGCTGTGCGCAGCCCAGGTTTCCTAACGGAAGTAGTCCATCCTCAAAGGGGCCTGCAACAAGGGGACCCTCTGAGTCCACTCTTATACAACTTCAGCCTTGACCCACTACTGCGAAATGCGAATGCCCAACTCACTGGGGTCCATGTGCCAGGTCAAACCCCAGTCAAGATGATGGCATTTGCAGATGATTGCGTGGTGGGGGTGTCTAATAATAAAGATGCACGCGCGCTTGAAGCCCTCATCCAGGAATATTCCCGGGTAAGCAACGCGGCACTGAACGCCTCCAAAACCAAAATCATCCTCCTTGGTCGGTTCTAGAACTGCTGGGCCCCAGCAAGTAGTTCCCAACCCAGCCCAGCTGCTCGCCCAAGTCTATGCCTTACTAACTCAAAACACACCGCTCCACTGGTGCTCCCCTTTGTGCCGCGACCTACCATAGGACCGGTACGCCATCTGGGCGTGTGGTTGGAGGCAGGAGGATACGCGTCAGCAGTAATGGAGGGCCATATACTGGACAACGTGACGAAGCGAATCGCCTCTCTCAGAGCCCACCCTACTACCCTCACTGGCAGGGTTGTTCTTGCCAACTCTATGCTCCTATCCAAAGTCTAGACTGGAGCCCACGCCATCCCCTTCTCCCCAAGCTTCTTCAAGTACCTGTATGCTTTGCTACAAGGTTGGCTTTGGTCAGGCCGCCCTCCACCAGTATGGCTAGAGGTCATGTTTGGCCCTCATCATCATGGTGGCATGGGCCTACTTGACTTCAAAGCCCATGCCGCCAAGATCCTAGGCACCTGGATTGCGGCCATCACTGCTCCTACACTCCCATCCCAACACTGGTCCCACGCGGCCTGCTCCAACTTCTCCCGAGCCTTGGGCCTCAACAATCCATCAAACCCCCACTCCCTGATGAAATACCTTGCATCACACACATCAGCCACAGGTCCTCACGGGACCAAAACCCATTACAAACGAATCCTACTCTCCATGCGAAGCGCAGAATGGAGAATTTGTATTAGTGGACATACAACCCGAAGAGGCCGCCCCTCTCCTCAGTTCACACAAGAGGTACAGGGGGTACCCATCCATGATGGCGTGATCCCCATTCGACCCCAAGTCCTATCCAGGGTGGACTACCTGGACATGATAGACATCCCTTATTCCACTGAGACCCAAAAGACTATCTGGAAATATGCACACCATCCTCTGTTGCAGCCTCAAGTCCGTTCCCATGTGTGGCGCTGCCTGAGGCGGGTGTATCGTACAGCTGAGCGCTCTAATGCTTTACACTCATCCTGTGTCGTGTGTGGCCAGTATGGAACGCTGTTTCACCGCCTGGAGAAGTGCCCCACCTCTAAAGTAATATGGCGCGAAGTCCAACGTCTGCTAGGCCAGGATCAAACACATCCCTTCAGTCTGTCAAGAGATATGTTTGCTTCATCAATGGCCTCCCCCTCCCACCCTCCCTTCGTGCTCTGGTGGTTGCAATCGCCATGTGGACTATCCACACGATTGTCTTGGATGCCATCGCCGGATCCATCCCCACCCTCCCTGAAGCTGTCTACAGATTCCGGTCTCATTTGGTGGATCACTTTCAAGCGTGGATGTTTGGATATTTCCCACCACGTCGCCGGCAGCTGGTCTCCTCCTGGTTCCCAGTCTGGTTTATCAAATCAGACCCCTTCCTCCACACGTGCTCAATAGTGGCTACGCCCCCTACACACGTTCCCTCCCCCTTCCCATAAGTGGCGTTCCCGCTGGCAACAAGAGATAGCATCGCTTCTCTGGGGTGCCTCACCTGGTACTGAGTTTTGTCTCGTCTGAGTCATATTCGGAAGTGTCCGTCCCATGGTCGGCCTTCCCCGCAATAAATTTAAAAATTTAAAAATTATATCTCCAAAATATATCAGTGGTGCTCATTACATGGGGCATTGAACCACCACTAAATAAAAAGATTTCAAGTTACTGGCCAAGGCATATCAGGCCCACATAAAAAAGAATCTTCCCAATCAGCTGCACTTGCATATACTGTGAAAATAAAACTTTATGTGAACGCAGGGCTCAAAAAAACAAGTGAAGCTCCTTAAGAAGCGTGACGATATATAAAACAACATGAAAATGAATTTGGTCATCTGAAGATACTTAGACAACAGAACAGGAAACTTATCAATATCCTGGATGATGCTATTGAGTGGCTACACTGCACAGAGTGGAAGTTTAACCCTATCTTTTACCCGCCTCATCCCCATTGTGAAGTGGAAGGACAAGAAGTTGCTCAGAAAGAATCATTTTAAGGAGAGTATGAGACGATTTATACAGTTAAGGAGCTTTTTGCTGAACATGCTGGCAGCGTGAGCTGCTCAACTCATGATGGCATCTATGGGGATGATTATGTAACTACTTCATGAAACACCCATGTGATGGCTGTCCTGCCCACTGAAGAGATCTATGATACCCTGGAGCAGCCAACTAGCTAAATACCGCTGGCCCTTTCAAGCCAGCGCCACACCGAGATACTGCTTATGTGTCTTGACCCATTCCTAAGTACGCTCCAAAGGGCCGCAGTTTTAGTGGGAGGAGGAGGCTTGTATTTATATGTCACCTCCATTTGATCACGATGGGAACATCCATGGCATCTTTAAACAATTTGAACTTGCGGGAAAGGTGCTTCAGATTAGCATAAAGCTATATTGCTAATATCTGACTTGAATATTGGGAATGGCAACGAAGTCACCTGCTATCTTACTAGCAGTTACATTACATAGCAAGAAATGAAGGATACTGTGTTGCAGTTGTTTGGCAGTACCCTGAAGATGTCACATTGGAAGGCTGAGCTCTTGACCTTTGGGTTCAGTGTAATGAGGCTCTCACTGATTTTCTGAACAATTAATGATAGAAGCTCGCAAGTTAATTGGGGCGGGGACTTTATCTTAATATATGTTGTGCATTGCAATGAGCTTTGCAGTGGAGCCATACTGCTTGCTTTACAATGTAGTGACACTAATTTTGGAGGAGATATACCACTGCTCAAAATCGTTCAGTTTCAGCGCCATTTATCTGCTATGATTTCTCCACCCAATATAGAGAGGAAACGTACCACCACATTATTTGACACTTTTAATTGGGGGAATTTTCCCATGAGTTCAGATTCCACCTGGTAACCTCTGGTATTACTGTAATTTGAGACTTGTCCTTGGCAGATCTACCCCAGCAGTTTACCTTCTGACCTGGACTTAATTACGCCAGCCGTCACTATCAACCTTTTGACCTGGCCTTAGTTATGTCGACCATCAACTATCAAATTATCGGCCTGGCCCATCTTATGAGAACCAAGGCCATGGACCATATGAGGTAAATTGTTTATAATGCGGTCATCCTGGTCACCTTGCCTGAAGTTCACCCAACCATCAGGTTCACTGCTTATATCAGGATCATTACTACCAGGGAAAGATGGAGTGGAGTAAAGATATGACTCTTTACCTCCAATATCTCAACCCAAAGCGTCCAACTTGAATCTGAAAAAGTAGATCCAGCTGAAGTCCCTCAGTATGATGTTGGGTTTTTATATCAGAGGCTGATTTAAGAGGTAAATATACTGTTTTGAACGCAAGATAAGTCCATGTCAGATGAAGGACCTCAGGAGCAGCTAAAGCCTTACGTCTTCCAAATGTTTGAAAAGATATCTTCAAAAGAGCTATAACCATCCACAGACGCGCCATTCCTGAAAGGAGTAAACGTTGCCCCCCAGTTGATACTATTGCTAAAGAATACCCCTAAGTGCTTGAGGGATTAAGAGCTTCCTTTGGAAGAGAGATTCTTTAAATGTTCTCATATTAAACACCAAAAATTCTTCTTGCTCTGAATGTACATACTATGACATTGTGGTAGCCAAAACCAGAGTCTGGGCTATAATAGACAGGGGCGCCTTAGTCAGTATAGTTTCCACTAAGTTGGTGGCAAAGTGATGTTAAAACCTGATGTAGAACATTGCATGGTGTTTGGGACCGCTGGAGCCAAAAACACAGTCTTAGAAGGAGCAAGTAGTGCGTTGTTCTTTCAGTTTGGGTCCATTTTTATTGTAGCTCTGGAAATAGTGTTACCAAATTGTATTTAAAAAACGGTTAATTGGAACTGCATTTATGAGACAATTCAGTGTTGTTGTCAATATGACTGAGGAGAATTTTGAAATTTTGGGGCAGCGGATCCCAATTATTTCACCTCCAGCGGAGTACTGATGGATCTGGTCATATGGGACATGATAGCCTCGCCTATAGCAATGGTGTAATTCTGGTGCGCTACCATCAATTAAAAGGAAAACCTGGGCTCTCCCCCAGCATATGTATGAGTATCAAGGGTTGCCTCTCAGAGCTGTTGGGTCTATATCTATCCCCTCCAGACACCAAGTCATAGCAAACACCGAGTTAGAGGTGGAAGTACCAGCTGGCCTCTATGTGGAGGCCATTGGGACTTATCAGCAATTGTGGCTGAAGCCTCATGTGGCTCAGGCATTATACTACTAGGGCGTGGCGAGATCAAGGTTTACAGTCAAACCTAGAAAAAGAACCAGTGTAGATACACCAAAATCAAATGGCAATTATATACACTTGACCCCTCTTTAGGAGGTCCTTCAGGTTCACAAGTTTGGATTGCTGGACTAATTTGGTCTACCCATTAAACTGCAGCCCAGCATTATGGCGGTGGTATCAAGCAAAAAATATAATGTGGTTATTGAAAGACCGGAAAGATCAGGTGGAAGCTTTATTTCGAAAATAAAAGGAGATTTTTGCCATCAATGAGCACAATTTAGGGTGCGCTTGGGGTGGTCCATTGATTGGACACTGGGGATCATTCCCCTAACAGGTCTCAGCCTTTCCGCCCTTCTAGGGAAGCATAGGAAGTAGTAACAGAGGGGTTGAAAAGCTAATGGAGAAAGGGGTGCTCAAACCTTCAGAGAGTCCATGGGCTTCCCCATTCTTATTGTAAATAGTAGGATAGCACCAACAGGGTATTAATAGAGTTTTGGAAGCTCAACAGCATCAACAATAAGGACTTATATTCTTTGTCATGGATTGATGATGCCTTTGTTTGGTTATGGGAAGCTTATTACTTCTTGGCAATGGATTTGATATCTGGTTACAGGTAGATCAAGTTGCCCATAGCAGAACAGGAGAAATGCGCTATTATCACATCCAATGGGCTTTTTCAACTGATCTTTATGTCTCAAGGGCTGTGTAACGCCCCAGCTACGTTCTAACGGCCCATAGACACCATTCTTGGTGAACTGAAGCTGAAATGCGTTCTTGTGTACCTTGATATTATCAATGTCTTTCCACGTATGTTCTCTGAGCATCTTACCCATCTGGAGGAGGGCTTCCAACGGCTTGCTGAGGCCAACATCAAGACAAGCCCATAAATCTCACTTATTTAAAGACCAGCTGTTGTACCTTGGGGTTGTAGTAGATGCGAAGGTACTTAAACCTCAACTGGCCAAGGTGGAAGCTATCTGGAAAATGACCCTACCAGTAAGCAAACGCGATGTACAGGTGTTTTCTGGGGATGGTCAGTTACTAAGGATACTTTATCCTAGCTTCATCTGTATCAGAGGACTGCTGTTTAAGTTAACTAAAAAAATGCTGCGTTTGAATGGATGGAACGTTGCTAATGCTCCTTCTATACACTTTGAATGGAATTAATTGCTGTGCTGGTTCTACATAATCCAAGTTTTGATAAAAAGTTTTATCCAGAAGGATGCATCTCTTTCCTCCGTGGGAGCAGTTATATCTCAAAAAGACGATAAGGGGAGGAACTATTTGTTGCATACTGCAGTTGTAGCTTGAAGTCCCATTAACACAATCACACTATGTCCAAGCAGGAATGCTTAGCGTTTATCTATGCATATAAGCAATTCAGGAAATTTTTTGCATGGGGTAAGGTTTAAAGTTGTAAAGGACCACATTTTGTTACACTTCCTGCAGAATTCTAAAGAGCCTGAAGGGATTCTAGCTCGATGGGCATTCAAACTTCAGGCTTACAACTTTGAAATCCTCCACTATCCTGGAGAAAAACACCAAAATGCAGTCTGTTTACCAAGATTACCAAATATAGCTGCTATGGCGGATCTGAGCAATATAATGTATGATAAAATGCTCAGCGGTAAATATGACAATGAACTGCCCCAAATCATCAAAGTTATAGATGGAATAAGGTCCAATATATTTCAGAATAATGGCGAACTTCAAAAGCGTATAGGGGACACTACTGTGAATTTCCTGAGATCTTCTGCCCAGTTAAATATTATTATAAGCGTGCACTAAGCAGTTGAACATGGTGGAATACATAAAGTTCTAGAAATGTTGCGATCTTGGCAGTACTGGGAAATCATGCAATTTGACAAACCCAAAATAATTTTCTGCTGCTATCAGTGCCAAGTATAAAGCCTTTTTGCAACATGACCTCATACCAGTTAGTGAAACCGCATTCTGCTTGGCATTAGGTTTCTATCAATGTTTTGGGGCCCCTGCCAGCTGGAGCAAACTGGTCCAAGTATATTTTGGTGGCGCTTGAACACTTGACCAAGTGGGTTGAGGCGTGGGCAATACAAAATCTGGGGATGGTCATGGTGGCTAAGTGTGAGGGAATGTATAATTCAGTGACATGTCTGTCTTCAGTTCATCTTTACTAAAAACAGGACCAAATTCACCTCCCACACGTTACCCAAGCTTCACGAACTGATGGCCATTCACGGGGTTCTAATGACCCTGTATCACCCAAAATCCAATGGCATGGTTGAATGGGTCAATGGGACTTTGGTGAATATTTTCCTGAAGCTGGTAATGGATAGACCCTTTGGTTGGAGTTACATCCTTTCCACCGCCATCTTCGCCTACAACATCATCTATAAAAAGCAATGGGGAAGATTCCTTTCCAGTTAATTTATAAAGGGCACCCAGATCTACCCGCACTGCACTATGCCTGTGTGGAAGATACTAGCAGAATGGATCTCAACAATACTTGACCAACCTAACAAATATGTTGATCAAGCTGAAAACTGAAGCATACTCGTGCAGCTTAGCCAAGAAAATAAATAATCTGAATGCCATTCAAGTACAGCATAGTGGTCTAGCTCAGTTTAAAAATGGGATATGGTTTTATTCCATGACCAGCAGGGGCCTTGTCAGAAGGTTTAAGTTGGCTAGAATTTGGATTTGCCTGTTTGAAAAAAGCGAAAAAACTAGGCGTAAACGCCTATACTATCAAGGACCCTGTGAGAGGTAAGGTCATTAACCAAGTGAATGCAAAGTTCTTTCAGATGTGTAAGCAATATGATACTAATTGTCCAGCCAAGGGGGTAATATTGAGATTCTTATATGACAGATGATAAGCCTTAAGTATCCACAACGGATCAGATGAAATTTACCAAACGAGTAGTATGAAAAAATGGTGAGATCGCCTTAGAATAAGCTGATAGGGCAATAATAAGCTTTGGGTGAATATTTATTGGAATTTCTCCAAATCAGGAAATAAGGCAATGTTGATGCATGATAAGTATTTAAGAGCTCACCTCAAACTAAGGCAATAGTAAATTTAGGAATATTAGACTCTTCTGGAGCCAAAGGGAATATTGTGGAGCTAAATAGTCTAAGAAAAAAGTGTCAGTATTGACCAGAGTTACTGATATATGAGCTAGATAAGAATGAAAGAGAAAAATTTGAAGATAGGAAGAAGTGAGTGGAGTGGAAAGAATCTGCAATATTATTGTATAATATATAAAAATGGTGTCACTGGAGCTATTCTTCATATTTATTGATAATATTAAGTTTGTCTTGAGGACCAATGATCTTCATATTATCGATCCATTGCTCAGTGGGCTTTCACCCTGTGCTACCCTCAAGGCGTATATAACTTATATTGCCAAAATTATAACATTTACCAAATAAAGACAATATCAGCGCTGACATGAGGATACTCCTTGGCATCTTTTCTACTGTAATTGCAACGTTTACCCTCACTAAGGGGGAGACGTCCAGTGAAAATACAACTTCACTTGTGCCGTTTTATTCAAGGATTTTCCATGCATACAGCTTTTGCATATCTTAGTGGAACTCAGAGCTTGAAGAGAATATGTTTGCTCTCTTGAATTGAGGCTGAAATTCGTGAGGAAGTTAATGATATAATAAGTTGTTAGGGCGGGTGCTGGTACCAATGCAACGTGACTCATGTGAATTGTCAGAAAATTGACTATGGCTCTGCTAGTTGGCAGGCCAACAAGTATGAATACTGATCAGCCCTTTCTTTTTACCTTAGGCATGGGGCCAGCAGCACCAGCTGACCCCTTGGCGTGTCACCTGCGCCATTTGGGGATCCCTCAGCCTAATCCCTAACCAACGAAATAAATTATAAACCTACAACAAAAGGTAGATTAGGTAAAGGGAGATATTTATTGAAAGGGAAGCGCCAGGTATTTATACTATTTACAAAAGGATTACTGCCCCCACCTCTGACCTAACAGCTCTTCCACTGGTTCTTCCAGCCAACCACTCATCTCAGCCTTCCACTGTGCTATTATCTTCCCTAGCGTCAATTTTCTCGCCCCATCCTTTCCAATATCCAATTTATTAGTTTTGACTCATCCTCAGCCTTAAGTTGCTAGTTAGCCATATAATTGCTTAATATAAACAAACATCAAATTTGGATTCGACCTGCAAGTTGATAATAATGTGTTGGAAACGGCTTTAGTTGCTAGGGTTTGACTCAGAATTCTTGGCATTTCGCTGACATCTCATCTTGACTCATCTCAGTCAATTGATTTAGGAATCGCCTTATTTAGGCGATAATTGATTATAATAAATGAGTTTCTGAAAACAACCTTGGCTGCGTTGAACTCATAATTGTCAGATCTGCTGACATCAAATAGTCAATTAAAGTGGATCATCCTCAGCTATTATTAGCTGGTGATCCATATACCAATTTAGGCCAGCAATTGGCTCCGCTTGGTTCTATCTTCTAAACTTGGCGGAATACTTAGTATTTCTCCCAATTTGGAGAGCAACTACCTAGCAATCATGGCTAACACCACATAATTCAGTCAATAATATATTCTTCCAGGATTGGCCATATCATCCCGAATAACAATTAATCATTGGAGGATTCCATATGGTTGAAATTCGACATTTCCCCCACTTAACCAGATGGTAAACCTCCTAAATCCTATATCAGCATGTGAGGCAGGCTCTCAGGGCTTACCCCTCCCCACCACCAACTGCTGTAGTCCTCACCACAGCGGCACATACCCACTGCTTACTCACCAACACGTCAGCTTCTTAGCAACAACCAGCAGAGCCCCCTTTAGTGAGCACCACTTTCAGAAAATTAACTATGAGCTCTGCTAGTTGGCTGGCCAACCAGTATGAAGACTGGTCAGCCCTTACCGTTTTACCTTAGGCATGGCCAGAAGCATTAGATGATCCCAAGGCATGTCACCTGTGCCATTTGGGGATCCCCCAGCCTAATCCCTAACCAACTAGATAATTTATAAACTTATAACAAAAGATAGTTCAGGCAAAGGGAAATATTTACTGTAAGGGAAGCGCCAGGTATTTATTCTATGTAAAAAGGCTACTGCACCCACCGCTGACCTATCAGCTCTTCCACTGGTTCTTCCAGCCAAACACTCATCTCAGCCTTCCGCTGTGCTATCCTCTTCCCTGGTGTCAATCCTCTCACCCGTCCTTACTGATTTCCAAATTATTATCTTTGACTCATCCTCAGCCTTAAGTTGCTGGTAAGCCGTATAATTGATTAATAAATAAATGTCAAATCTGGATTTGATCTTTGAGTTGATAATAATACACCAGAATCAGCTTTGGTCGTTTGAGTTTGACTCAGAATATCTTGGCTTCTCACCAACATCTCATCTTGACTTGTCTCAGTCAATTGATTAAGGAATCACCTTAATTAGCAGATAAATGATTATAATAAATGAGGCGCCAGAAACAACCTCAGCACCTCAAACTTGTAATTGTAATATTTGAAAACATTGAGTAGTCAATTCAAAAAGATTAACCTCAGCTATTAGTCACCAGTGATCCTTATACCAATGCAGGCCAGCAATTGGCTCCACTCAATTCTATCTTCCAAACTCGGTGGAATACTTTGATTTAGCTCACCCAATTTAGGGATTAAATACTTAATAATCATAACAAACACCATGAAAATCATAGTCAATAATATATTCCACCGGGATAGGCCATATTATCCAAAATAACAAGTAATCATTGAACGATTCCATCTGGCTATATTTCCAACAGGAATCATCAGGGACAAATAAAATTGGATCAGTGGAGGTAGAGCGTCCCATATCTACTCCACTTGAGAAATTCCCTGATTTGTCAAGACATCTGATACTGCATGAACATGCAGGTTGCCGGGGCAGTCAGATGCATAGTGGCCTTTTGGCCACATTAGAAACAAGTATTTAATATTTCTTAATCTATGAATCATGTCAAAAGGTTTGAGTCAAAATTTATATGAAGAATCTTGACTAGGCTAGGGATGAACTGGTTGTGCATAAGGAGGGCGGAAAGGACCCGCTGACATTTTGAATGGGTGGGTATTACCCAACGGATTATAACTAGGCCTTTGCAGTCCATTTCCTGGAATTATGCAGTGGCGATAACAGGGGCTTTCTGGTCCACGTTGGAAGCACTAAAGGTGACAGAGAGATGGCGTAAAGAGTTAACGATCTACAAAAGCTCTGCGTCTTCTTAAATTATGTGGGTCATAACACTATGCAGTTCTTAATATGGATTAACCACTGATGTCATCACTATGCCCACGTCCTTGTCAGTTAAGATATTTGCTCCCAATATACATGAGCTCCAGCTGTGAACCTCTCCACAAACTCCACCAGTGACTCATTCTTTTGAAACTGTATTGTAAGAATTGGGCTTGTGCTGCGCAATCATTGCCACGCCCCAGAACAAATGGATTACAGTCTCCTTCACCTCTTGATACTTTAAAGCACTATTCTTAAGGTAGCATGCAACCTGTTTAGCGCTTTTGACGTCCATAGCAGATAACAACAGTTTAGCTTTCTGCCGATCTGATGCTCCTTCCTTAGCGAATTTGAACAATTTGATTTATTTATGCATAATCCAATAATGACTGAAAGGTGGCAACTTCTCTATCTGTACAAAAACACCAACACCATGCTTCAGGCTTGGAGAACTGATAGGATAGTATATTTTGGTCAATGGGAGCATCCCCTTGTGGGTAAGAATAGGGTCAAAAGGATGGATGTGATTTCTCTGTAGTGGGCCAGGATGAAGTTGGATAGCAGTGAGGGACTGCCAGGGCCCATGAGGGATATTTTCTGTTTAATCTGTTTTATTAAATCACTGGACTATCCGCTGACTGAACCCTTACCTCCCTCACCAGTCTTTTCAGCGAAAATTTCATCTATTAACCACTCTAATTTGACCAAACAGCACCAACACCGCCCGTCTCTCACCCCCTGCCTAGGCTTTTTAAAATACTGTAATTAACAGCAGGATTCCCACTTTTGCCAGTTAACCCTCTATTTTTTGAAGCCATAAGAGGACATCATCCAATGTGCCCTACATTCTCACGTTCTGTCATCCAATGTCACACAATTGTCAATTTGCTTCATCCATTAAATTTGTTTAGAGCGGCTTGTATCCGCACCAACTCAAGACTAGACTGTCAAAGGTTATCCAAATACACTTAAATATCAGCGTACTCCACCGTCTCAATGCTTGGAAGCGTAATGGCTTGGCCCCAAGCCACTTGACTGAAACATTCAATTGATTAATCTAACCTAGCAATTGGCTGTATTCTGAGGTCGCCAAGAAAGAGCTGGTCAAATGGTTGGCATCCAATGTTACTACACTCTGCTCAATGTTGACTAAATTTGATTGCTCATGTTTTGTAGTGATCATGTATCTGCTGCACATATAGAGTAACCCAGACTCTCTGTCTGAGCTACCACTATGTTGATTTCTTCCACCAATTCTGACATTTGCACCATAAAGCGCTTGGTGTTACTACACAGCGTCATGACATTCTATACTATTCAACCAAAAGCCTGCGTCGGTCTAACAATTCTCCTATTACTTGGGGTGACTAATGATTCAAACGTGAAACTAATTCATCTAGACAATGGCGGAAATCCATGACATGACTGTATACATGTACTAGCGCCCCCTGATTTTCTAAGAAAGATTGATCGAGGTGTTCAAGTAAGAGGAGAGTGTCATTCTGTTGCGTTTGGACAAAATGCATGACATCACAGTATTAATTTTTGTCAGGCCAACACACGCAGTAGTTGGTGGATCAAAGGTTTGTGTATACAACCAGGTATTTCTCAGCTCCATGGGAGCTGAGCTGGTGAGGCAACCCCTATTGTGCTAGCGTCTAGGTAAGACATATAAAAATCATAAAAGGCTTCTTGGTCACGTTGATTATAAACCAGACTCAGGGCATGTTCAAACATATCTCTTCTTAGATGAGGTAACCCCACAAGAGCCATTTCATGATACCCTGCAGTTTTCTGAGGGGTCACAATAGTGGACCTGCCCTGGTGGTCTGACTCTAACGTGGGACAAGCTTCTAACTGTAGTTCCATCCTGGTGTCCTCATCTCCTAGTTTTGTCACTATAAATAGTGCTGGTTCCTCATTAGATGTCTCCATTGGTTCCCTGGAGTATTGTTCATAAAAATCTATTAAATTATGACATAATAAGTGGGGGCTCGTCATGATTCCCTAGTTGCCATTGTACTACCGATGACCAGTGGCCTTTTTTAGTGAAAACCACTGTTAAATTTTGGCGGTATCAATTAGATAAGCTACGCTGGTTGCACAAGTTTGACATCGATGAGCAACAGACAGCCAATATAAAGATTGCCATCTTTAGTAAATGATAACAATATGTAAAATATGGATTATCACCCCAACTGAAACTGTTACATTATGTATAAAAACGCAGACTACTCTGCTACTTTCTTCCTTACTTCACTTCAAAACCTACCATTCCATTATGTTATTCTGCTATTAATCTTCAATAATCTCAGTCAACTTTGACCTTTCAGCTAGTGACTCTATTCACTATAATTTTAGTGTTTCATCTCATCATTGAAGGTTCAGAGGAATTCCTCTAATTTGCTGAACTATTAGTACTTTTGGTCAATTCGCTTCACATTGATATAATTTTATTGATCAATCTTGAGGCTCACCTCAACTTATAAATATGATCCTCCAGATATATGGCTTATTGTTTATTAATATCAATTTCTCAACAGCAAGTATGTAGTCTGGCCACTTAGATACTCCCTTCCAGTAGTGGTAGCATGACTTTGCAATGTTGAAGGGTTTGGCCCTGAGGCCTTTCCAATATTTTGACAATATTGGTCAATTATGAGCAGAATCAAAAGGCCATGTTGGCTTACTTTCTAATATTATATTAGGCCATGATTACTAATGAAAGACTTTGAAAAAAGATATAGCCAGGAGATTGAATCTTTTCAGGTAGAACATACTGTAAGTAGAATATCTATAACTCTCCATTTCACTGTGGGGTGATGTACGGTGCACAGACCCAGCGCCAGTAATTAGTCGTTAGTAGTGAAGTTAGTAGTGCCCCGCTGAGGGTGCTTGAGCAGTAGTAACTTAAGGCGAGTGTGTTTACCAATAGATATAATAACAAAAAAAGATTAACAACCAGGTTAGAGTGAACCCCAAAGTGAGGTTCATAACCAAGCGGTGCTCTAAGCGTGAGTGCATAGGTATCCTAGGCTGGAGGGAACCTGGTCGGCCCATCAGTGCACGAGCAGGATTAATTACAGTTGTTAATATTAAGGATCTAACGTTTCATGAAACCTCCTCAAAGAGGTCTGCGCACAGGTTTGTCCAAGATAAAATATATAAAATGTATACTAATGAAGGGTTCTTTATTATGGGAAGTTAACCAACGAGAGAGATTGGTCTTGAGAAAACAAATTCAAGGAAATTCAGAGGAACAATTGTTAAATAGAAGCAGTTCTAAACTGAGGTGCACCAATAAGCGCCCACTTCCATATGCAGTAGACTATACTTGGTAATTGAAATAACTTGGGTTATAAATTGTAAGCAAAACCACCCTGAGCTTGAATTTTAAAAAACATAATGGTTCTTGAGACCCTGTTCACTGTGAAGTTAAATCAAACCATCATTTTTTTATTGCAAAGCTGGTTTGTTTTAACGCAACTGCTTTGAACAGGGCTGAACTCTCACATCTCAAGGACCAACCTGGGCATAACTCTCCTTTTTCCAGCGTTGGTCAGAGATATGTTTGAGGTCAGGGAGGCATGCCAACTTCACCCTCTTGGCCTCTTGAGATGCAGCTTTATCCTTGGTGTTTGTCCCCATTATCATGTCATCCTCAAGCCATGACATACCATGCATGTAAAAAGTAAGGTCCTAGTGTATGAAAATGTGACCTTAAAAGCGGATTTTTGGACTTCTAAACAAACAATTGTTAGTATGGGGATCACATTGCAGGTGGAACGCCACCGGTTTAGTGTACTGATGAATCAATTTAAGTTAGAGATTTGTCAGGAAATTTGCAAGTTTTGCTGAAATCCAGTTGCTCCTGAAACACTTTTGAAGGACCAGGATAGTAGTAGTGAGGCAGAGCTAGTTATGTGAAGAGTGACTGCTATTTCCCATCCAATCTGACTGTTGGATCTTCTGTGCATCCTGACACTGCAGTTTCTTTATGTATTACCACCACTTGCTTTGGGAGATGTAGAAAGTCAAACAGGGGTGCCAAAAGCTTTGGCCTTGTCACTATGAAACTCAAATTGTGTTCAAACCTGTTAACTTACCAATGTTCAGTGTTGCAATTCTGATATGACTGGATGATAAGCCCTAAGTCATTATGATAAAATGGTTAAAATCTGCCAATCATGAGTATGAATTACAATTATTCAAGCGCCTTAGGATGTGGCGATATTGGGTTAGAAAGGATATATTGAATTGCCTCTTAATCATGTGATAAGGTGTTGCAAAGAGTGATGAATAATGAGATGTTAAGTGTGAATAATTCTGAGTTGTCACCTTAAACTAGGGTGAACAAGAATTTAATAAATGATGAATTTGTTGGAACCAATTTGAATAAAAAGGAATGAAGTTTCTAAGCAAATGGTCAGTATTGACTGAGGTTGCGAAGATATCAGCAGTATAAAAAGATTGAGAGGTTTAGGTTGTTAGTAATAAAGAGAGAGCGGAGCAGCATGTTTACACTGAGAATAATTAAGTAAAATAAAGAAGTGTCTTCGGAGCAAAAGCTCCCATTTTATTAAATTTATTTTACATGTGTGCTAAGAACCAATGATCCCCATATTGTCTTTTTCTATAGCTCTGTGGGCTCTACCCTGCACAAAACCCTTCACCGTATCTTCTAAATATCACTGAGGTTATAACAGAGGTGCTCACTACTGGGGGCCATTGATCAATCACAAAAAAAGTTTTCCAGTTGCTGGCCATGTTTCATCAAGATTGCCTTAACAGGGGGTCTTCACAACACACCGTACCAATCAAATATGCAGAACTTAAATTTGTCTTGTACGCTAAGCTTAAAAGGCAGGAAGTGCTGTTGCAGGAAGTTTGTGATAATAAGCTGCCTCCATTTGATAGCAATGGGAATATTAATGGGTTCTTTAAGTATATTGAGTTTGTGATGGAAGGAGCCTCAGATTGGTGTAAAACAAAACTGTTAGTATCCACCTTAGATGTTGGAAGTGCCAATCAAGTCTCCTGCTATCTTCCAAACAGTTTCCGTTTCATATCAAAAGGTAAAGGATACTTTCCTGCAGTTGTTTGGAGTAACAGCAAAGATGACATAGTGGAAGGCTGAGTCCTTGACTATCAGGTTTCAGCATAATGAGACCCTCACCATGTTTGCTGGTCAGTTTATGTGGAAGTTCACATGTTGTCCAGGATGGGTTTTTTCATTTTTCCGACATATGCATTTCAATGACCTCTGCAGTGAAGTCATACCGTGAGCTTTACAATGACATGATCCCAATGTTGGATAACGACATACCCCTGCTTAAGATTGTTCTGTTTTTGCGCCATCTATCCATAACCTTCCCTCCAACCAATAGAGAGTGGAAGCATACCGTCGCCGTCATTAAATCTTCTTATTTAAAGAAATTTTGCCATTTGGTTCAGATTCTGCCAAGTTATCCCCAGCAGTTTGATGTCTGCACCATACCTGCTTATCATCAATGGCCCAATTACTGGCCTGGGCCTAATTACGCTGACTGTCAGCAGTCATCCTATCGACCTGGACCCATTTATGCAAAATCATCTTCTGTTCACCGTGCATGAGTCAACTTACAATAATCAAGGATGCAGGCTCTACGGAAAATTGTTTTAAATGTCTTTTTCCTGGGCACAAAATGAGGTTGCCCATATCAACAGGTTCATTACATACAGCAGGATCAATGCTACCAGGGAAAATCCAAGTAGAGTAGAGAAAGGGTTTTCTACCTATGCTATCGCAAATTCAAACGTCCCACCTGAACCTACTGAAGTATATGCAGCGGAAGTCTTCTGTTATGATATTAAATTCCTATATCAGCATCTGTTTGGGGGATTAAATGTGCTTATACAAGCATAAGACAAGGACGTGGTTGACAAAGGAACTATGGAGACCTCAACGCCTTGGGCCTTTCAAATGTTTGAAAAAATCTTTAGACAAATTGGAACCGCTCACATACATAATTTCCTTGAGAAGAGTAAACATCGCCTTCCCAATGGACGCTATTGTTAAAAAACCCTATAGTTGGCGAGGGTATTATGTGCTTCCTTAGAAAAGCAATCCTTTGAATGTCCATGTAGTTAACTGTCAACATTCTTCTTATTCTGAGCGTACTAAAGTGACATAGTTATAGAAAAAACCTGAGTTCTCACAATAATAGATATGGGCGCTCCAGTCAACATATTTTCCACAAAGTGGGTGGCGAAGCTGACATTAAAACCTGTGTGGAACATCAAATGGTGTATGAGACCGCTGAAGCAGAAAACACAGCCTCTGGGGAACGTATAGCGCGTTACCTTTGCAGTTTAAGTCAAGATCATTGTAGATCTTGCGGTAGTGTTACCAAACAGCAATTATGACCAGTTGAGAAGAACTGCTTTTATGAAAAAATATGGTGTTGTTGTTGATATGAAGAGGAGACAGTCGAAATTTTGAGGCGACAGATTCCATTTTATTTATCTTTCAGCAGAGTACCAAAGGACTCAGTGCACATGGGAAATATTAACCTTGCCTATAGTGTTGGGGTGATTCTGGTTAGCTACTATTGACTTATGAGAAAGACCCAGACCCTTCCTCAGCAAATATATGAATATGAAAGGGCTGCTTCTTAGAGCCGCTGGCCCTATATCCATCCCTTAGCCACAAAGTGATAGTAAACACTAAGTTAGAGGTGGATTTGACTGCTGTGTTTTATGGGGTGGTCATTGGGCCCTATCAGGAATTGTGGCTTGATATTCACATTGCTCCGGGCATCATACTCCCAGGACATGGGGAGGTCAAGGTCTTGTTAACAATCTCCAGAATATACCAATGCAAATCTGATGATACCAAATAGTGGCATATTTACATTTGTCCTTAGTTGAGGAGGTCCTCCTGGTTCATAAGTTTTGGTTGCTGGTGAATTTAGTCTGCTTGTCAAATCTCAGCTCATCCTAATGATGGTGGTACCGCGCAAAAACTTGATGGGGTTATTGGAAAATCAAAAATACCAGGCTATTGCTTTATTTTTTAAAAAAGGTATAAGGAGTTTTTTGTTATCAATGACAGGATTTGGGGTTTGCATGGGGAATTGTACTTGTTTGGACACAGATGATCATCCCCCCATCAGGTCCCATCTGATCAGCCAATCTAGAGCAGTGGAAGAAGTCATCATTGAGGAAATTGATAAAGTTGCTGGAACAAGGAATGCTCAAAACACAAAGAGTCCTTAAACTTCACCCATCCTAATTGTCAAAAGAAGGACAGTACCAACTGGGTAGTGTTAGATAACTGGAAGCTCAATAGCACTACAAAAAAGGACTCATATATCTTGGTACAAATTGATAATACTTTGGACCGATTGGGAGAAGCTAATTTCTTCTTGGTGATGTATTTGGTATCCAGTTAAAGGCAGATCAAGTTACCCGCGGTGGAATAAGAAAAATGCGCCATTATCACGTCCAAAGGGCTTTTTTTTAAATGACCTGTATGCCACAAGTGCTGTGTAATTCCCCAGCTTCATTTAATGGGGATGAAATCTATCCTTGGAAACCAGAAGCTGCCACAAGTTTTTTGTATACCTTGACGATATCAAATATTTCTCTCATATGTTTTCTTGGCACCTTACCCATCTGGAGGAGATATTCCGCCAGTTAGAAGAGGCTAACATCAAGATTAAGCCTTGGAATTACCATTTTTAAGGATCATCTGGAGTACCTTGGGTTTGTAGTAGATGCGAAAGAGCTTCGCGCCCCAACCAGCCAATCTGGAGGCTATTTAGAAGATGACTAGATAAACAGTAAGCACAATATAGAAGTATTTTTAAAGATAGTCAGCTACTACCTCTTCTTATACCCAATTTCAGCTGTAATGGAGGACCTCTGATTGAGTTACTAAAGAAGGATAATGCGTTTGATTGGACAGAACGTCAAAAAAGCTCCCTTATAACACTTCAGAAACACTAAGCAGTGCGCCGGTGCTGCTCTATCCCAATTTTGATAAAGAGTTTATCATTCAGATGGATATGTCTCTTTCCGCTGTTGGGGTGGTACTACCCCAAAAAGACATGAGGGGGAGGAGTGCCTTGTTGCATAAAGCAGTCAGAGCCTGAACTTCCATGAGCGTAATTATACCATGACTGAGCGAGAGTGCTTAGTGGTGATATACATGTAGAAGCAATTTAGGGTGTATTTGCACAAGTGAAGTTTAAAGTCATAACATATCATGCTTTGTTATTCTGGTTGCAGAATCTTAAGGAGCCTGAAGGGCAGCTATCCCTATGGGCTCTCAAACTGCAGTCTTATGACTTGAAAATTCTTCCCCATCCTAGAGCCAAACACCAAAATGCAGATTGCTTGTCTAGATCGCCCAAAATTGTGGTTACGGTAGATCTGAGTGACATAATGTACGTAAGATGCTCAGAGGAAAGTACAATATGACCCACTTTAGTTCATGAAAGTATTAGATGGGATAAAGACCAATACCTTCCAGAAGAACAGCTAGTTGTACAAGCGGATGGGGGACACTACAGTGAATATCCCCAGGCCTATCAACTGACTAAACATTATCATGATTTCACTCTGAGCAGTTGAACAAGTTGGAGTTCGCAAGACCTAGAAATGTTGTTGAGCTAGTACTAATGGGAAAGCATGCAATTTAATGTGCTCAAAACCATTTCATGATGCCACTAGTGCATAAGTGGAAAAGCCATTATGGCAGAAGATTTCCTACCAGCTAGTGAATCTTAACTTTGCTTGGCAAACGGTTTCTATTGATTTTATTAGCCCTCTGCTAATGGGAGCTAACCAGTCCAATTACATTCTGGTGTAGTGACAACTTGACGAGGTGGGTTGAGGCACAGGCAATACACGATTTGGGTGCAATCACGGTGTCTAAGTTTGTAATGAAGTGTACAATCTAGGACATGGCTTTCCTGAGTTCATCCTTACTGACAACATAACTAACTTCGCCTCCCAATTTTTACCCAAGCTCAATGAAATGATTGCCATCCGCAAGATTTTAATGATCCTGTATCATCCAGAATCCTATGGGGTGGTTTATTGAGTTAATGGGACCTTGATGAACATACTCCAGAAAGTTTAGCGAAAGATTGTCCTTCTGTTGGAGTTCCAACCTTTCTACCGCTATTTTGCATACAACACTATCTAAATTCCGCCATGGGGAAAAGCCCCTTCCAATTATTGTATGAACAACACTCTGCTCTTCTGGCACTGCTTTATGCTTGTGTAGAATATATTGACAGAATGGATATCCACCGTTTTTTCTAACCACACAGACACGCTGATCAAGCTGCAAACTAAAGCGTACTTGTGCAGCTTAGCCAAGAAGATTAAAAATCATGCTAGCAATATTGTGTGTGGTGTAGCAGATTAGTTCAGTTCAAAAATGGGGATATAGTTTTATTCCATGACCAGCAAGGGTTTTAGTGGAAAAACAAGTTGGCCAACATCTGGATTGGTCCGTTTGAGATAATTGAGAAGATGGGCGTTGACATCTACACCATCAAGGACCCCGCAAGTGGTCAGATCATCAACTGAGTACACGCAAAGTTCCTTCAGCCATATAATCAATAGGAGATATTATCCAGTCAAGGGGGGTAATGTCATGATTCTGATATGAATTGATGATAAGCCCTAAGCTGTTATAGCGGAATAGGTTAATTACACTAATCATGAGTATGAGTTACATTTATATGTGCGCCTTAGGATGAAGTGATATTTGGTTGAAATGGATATATTGGATTGCCTCTAAATCAGTGATAATTGATGCCAATGAGTGCTGAATAATGAGATGTTAAGTGTGACTAATACTGTGTTGTCACATCAAACTAGGGTGATCAAGAATTTAATAATTGATGAATTCTTTTGGAAACAATGAGAATAAAGTAGAAAAGTTGTCTAAGAAAATGGTTAATATTGACTGAGGTCGCTGAGATATCAGCAATATGTGAAGATTGAGAGGAGGAGGTTGTTAGTAATAAATAGAGAGAGAAGCAGCGATTGTCTACTGTGAAGAATCTTTTTTTTTAAAGAATTGTATTTGGAGCAATACTCCATTTCTTTATGTTTATTATACAGGTATACTGAGGACTGACAATACCCATATCATCCGTTCTATTACTCAATGGACTTGAATCTGCATAAAAATTTTAACATATTTTCTAAATATCGCTAAAGTATTAACATTCTTCAATAAGGCGGAAGTACATAATTTCTAGATTTATTTGAGATCAGTTTGTCCGGAGCATTGGAGACTGCTAAGCTGGAAGTGGTAATGAATTCGTTAAATTCTGAAAGTCAGAAGTTAGCTATGCTGAAACTAAAGAAGGCTGGCGTGTTCTACTTAAATGCTAATAACCTTCTTACCAAAGATTTTTTCTGAGCAGAACAAATGAATACCTAAGAAATAAAATAACTTATATCTTTTAATAGAATGAAACTATTTAAGTAATTGCAACCACTTTTATCCTATAGGCGCAAACGTTATCTGGAGCTGCCCTTATAAATGATTTTGACGCCTAAATTTCTCTTTACCTCGTCTGTGAGACCTACACCTAGCTGTACTGGTTACCATCCTAGTTCTTAATATAGAAAATGATATTACCCATAAGGTAAATTTTCTCCTTTGCAACACTGTCACTTTTGAAGCGCCTAAAAAGTCCGCAGGAGCCACATGACCCACTTAATTGAGGTATCTCCCTCACTAGTGAATTAACTCAGCCATATGACTATCATTATAGGTGGCCCAATATCAGTTTGGTGACTAAAAACTTTCCATTAGATTTGGGGCAATATGTCATTTAATGCCTAAATTACAATCTAAGCATAGGTTCGTTCTGGAAAACCATGAAAAAGGCGTACTTGGGAAAAGTCAAGGTGGAGTAGAACTAGGTTTTTTTCCACCTCCGCCTCCTTCATAAATATCCTTGTTAAGTTTAATTCTTGGTGCCACCGTCCATAAAACATAGTGTGTCAGGGATTTCACACCCCTGACAGTTCAAATAATCACGCAGATGAGAAGGTAGTAGTTTCTAATTGCTCTCTGAAAGATTGCAAGGGCGAGTGGACAAAGAAAGTCATTTTGAAGCCTTATGTTTTACATTTATGACAAGAGCTCTCAGTTGCATCAAACTTAAATTCTCAAGATTGAATGGGGTCATATTTGGCTTTATGGGTGATAGCTTGGTTGCATCCAGCCCTCGACTAGGCCAAGAAACTAAAATTATATAGGTGAAGTGGACAAGGTGGATGTCCTGGCAGTAAACTTGGAAGATGGGGTTTTCTCTACATGCACTTTTATAAATAGTACAGTGAATAAGCTCAAAGTTAGTACAATTGTGGACAGTGAGGTACCATTAAACGTTGTGTCCACTAAGCTTTTAAAAACAGGGCCTCGCACCAGACATATCTATTTGGAAGGTTTATGGTATGGTGGGCCCAAACCAAAATGAAGGAGGGAGCTTAAAGTATGATGACGCTGTGGGTTAACTCTAACAGTATATTCTCCATCCATCGGTCTTCCAAATCATAAATAAAGTTTTTTTATTGGAACTCACTTTAAGAAGAATCATGAGGTCAAAACCAATTTTAAGGAATACACTTTAGAAATAATTGTGAAAACCCTTCCATTATTTTACAATTATAATGATGAGTCCAAAGCTTTTCTAAAGCGGGCAATTATAATCTCGCATATAAAGCAAAACATGGCTTTAGAATGACATTATAATAGGAAAAACACTAAAGACAAAGCTGCGTGTCAGGATGCCAAGAAGGTGAAGTTGGCAGGCCTCCCTGACCTCAAACTAAACTTAGATCTATGCTGGGTTAAAGCAAGGTATGCCCAGGTTGGTCCTAGGGATTTTAGAGAAATTCAGCCCTGTATAACAGCAGGTGAGGTAAAATAAACTAGCTAATCAATTAACAAAAACGGTTTGCTTAGATTTCTTGGCAAACGGGGTCTCAAAACCCATTTTGTTTTTAAAATTTCCAGCTCAGGTTGGCCCCTCCTGCAATCAATAACCCAAGTTTGGTAAATTACTAAATATAGTCTACTACCCAATGGAAGCATGCACTTATTGGTGCGCCTCAGCTTAGCACCACTTCCATTGATTGATTGTTCCCCAAAATTCCTTTAAATCCTTTTTCTCGAGACCAATTTCTCTTGTTGGTCAAAATTTTCCTCATAATAAAACCTTTTGATAGACACTTTATATATATATTTTATCTTAGACCAAACCTAAGCATGAACCTCTTTGAGGAGGTCTCACACAACGTTATCTACTTGATCTTAACAGCTGTAAACTCTTCGCTCATGCACTGTTGGGCTTAGGTTCTCAACAACCTGTGCCACCTATACGCTCCCACTATGAGCTCTGTATGGGTATGAACTCCACTTTTGTGCTCACTCCAACTTTGTTGTTAGTTCAATTTTGGTTCTTCCATCTAATGATAAACACCCTCAACCTAAATTTTTTTAGCTCAAGCACCCACTGTGAGGCTATCTTTCTTTAATACTAGCAATTAGTTCCCTTTTGTTGGTCCTGTGCTCTGTGCACCACCACACTTTGAACAGGAGAGTTATAGACATTCTCTTTACATTAGTAGACCAACTTCATGAAGTTGCTTCCTAAACTTTTTCCATATGGGACTTTCACAAAGTGCAAATAATGTTCGCCAGCTGTTGGCCACGGCCGCGGTGGGACTCACCAAATTTTCCTTTTTCTCCTAGAGGTTGTAGCAACTTGACGTTATTCTCACTACCTCCTACTTGAATGTACCCACCCTTCTTGCTTTTACCCAGTGGATATGGATGCTTCACAATCTAAGAGTCATGATTCCCTGACTTTCTCACTGAAATTAATAAGACTGACTATGATAAATTAGCTTTTTGTTGGCACCGCTTTCAGATGGTGCAGGTAGTATCCTTGACAATACCCCTGGTAATGATGGCCTTGGATAAAATTGGACAACCCATTGCTGAAATGGGAATAGGGTCATTTACAGCTAAAATGCGTTTTATAACGGCAATTTCATATATACTACTAAGCCATGTCTCTTCCCATATAGCTTAGATATGGATCCCATTCCAGTGCATCAAATTACTCCAAGAACCTACGCTTGACCACAACCATGATATGCGGATCCCAGGAGGTGGAGATGTTGTTACAGTTACAATACAAAAAGGTCTATGCAGTTGCTGAAAATATGGTAGGATATGTGGCCTCAGTAGTAATAGTGCCCAACTATGCTTCTCCATTATATGATGCAAAGACGTACCCTGGGGGTATGTATAACCCTGAAGAAGAGTTTGGTGGTTAAGTTTTGGCGTTTTCTGCTATAAATAAAGATCATTCGGGTTATTTTTGTTAACTGCTACCCTCTCATCCCCTTCAGGTAAGATCAGCACTACTATATTGGTGGATACTGGAGCCTCTGAGAATTTCATTGACCAAGATCTAGCCGACTACCTTGAACTTAGTTACTTGCCAGGTGTTAAGGTTAGGGGAGGGGCTTCTCAAGTTATTACCATTTTGAAGGTTCTAAAAGTTAGTGGATTATCAAGTGGGCAAGTATTTCTTGACAGACCGTTATCAAGAAATCAAAAACCTTTTGTACCCCATTATTTTAAGAGTGGAATAGTGGCAAAAGTTTGACTTCAGGGCCAACTTGAGAGACAATACCCTATTCTTTAACATTATAGAATACTCATATATTAATTTTTCCTTTGTCTGAGACTAATTTCAAGGCTACTTCCTCCACTGGCCTTAAATCTACGCTCTAGGTCTCACTCCATTTGATGAAGCTCTCACTGGAGGTACCTTTACCTTCCTGTTTGGAGGGTCTGGAATCTTCATTTGATGCAGCTTCAGCCAATAAATTACTTTCTCAATCAGAGTTTATTTTCGAGTTCAAGCACACAGTTAATCTGGTGCATATATCTTAACTGATTTTCCCTTTGACTGTAAGGAGGAAGCAGCTTTAGATGTGTGGATTGAGGAGCAGTTAACAAAGGATCAATTTTTCAGCGTACCTCCCCAGTATGCTCCCCACTTCTCTTCGTGGAGAAAACCCATAGAACTTTACGCCCTTGTGTAGATTATGGGAACCTAAACAATGTTACTGTACCAGATTTAAATCCCAAACCTTTAAATAAACAGATTGTGCGCTATGTGAAAAGGCTAAAGTATTTTCCAAACTGGATTGCCTATATGAGTTCAATCACATCCAGTTTAAGAAGGGACAGGGTGTCTAACCACATTCCATACCAGAAAAGGGATTTTTCATTTTTAGGTCATGCCCTTTGGGCTTAAGAATGCCTTGATATCTTTCAACGTCATATTAAACGGCTTTGGGGACCTGCTGGGGGTATGCAAGGTAGCCTACATGGATGATATTCTAGTTTTTTCTCCTGATCATGAGTCCCATGCGGTACACCTTTGGCAAGTGGTGGAGCAGCTAAAGAAAGTCAACCTTACGCTGAAGGTCACTAAGTGTGAGTTATTTAAGACTCAGCTCACCTTTCTAAGCAACGTTGTGTTTGACCAAAGACACATGATAACTCCAGACAAAGAGAAGGTGATTCATGAGTGGCCCACCTCAACTTCAGACAAGGAATTATGTGTTTTTTGGGGATGTGTACATTCCTTAAGAAGTTCAAAACGAATCATTCTGAAGTGGCAGCGCCCTTTTATAAGGCAAGTGGTACAAAATTTCTCTAGTGGTCCCCAATTTTTGGAGGATGATTTCCAAACAGTAAAGTGCAAACTCTTGTCCACATTCGTCTTTCACCATGTTAATCTGTAAAAGAGTTCATTGTTTCTATTTCGCCTCAAAATTCGTCATGTGGGCTGCCTTATTACAAGTAGGTTAATATGGAATAGAACAGCTTATGTGATATTTTTCTAAGAAGATGTCTCTTCCTGAGTTAAACTATGCTGTTTACAATAAAGAGTTATCAGCAGTGGTGGAGGCGTTGACTTATTGGCGTCATCACCTGTATGGCTCTTCCCAACCCTTCTGTATATGTACAGATCACCGTGCCTTCCTATACTACCGCGCACCTCATGTATTGACTCCACGGCAAACCTTATGGCATGACACCCTTGCCCAATATGCATTTTCATATGAGTTTACTAAGGGCAAGTAGAATGGGTTGGCAGATGTTTTAAGCTACAAACTTGCATTAGCTCCTGATCTGAAGGAGGATGAGGTGCATAATACCCAGTTAATGATTCCCCAGGTTAAGATTGCGCCTCAACCTCCCTCTTCCTTGGCCATGATCCAGCGTTTCTCTTCTGTAGAATGCAGTGGAAAACAGTATGTTCAGAAATGTGGTTCTTTCTCAGCCGTTGTTGGTTGAATATACTATGGTCCTTGCTAAGAGCGTGCTGAACCAGAGGGATATAAACAGAGGTTATCACGTGTAGGATGAGATGGTGTGGTTTCAGGGGCGCCTATGGGTTCTCGCTGGACCACTTCTCCTGTAAATCATCCAGGACTATCATGATGGAATCACCATTGGTCATCCTGGTAAGGTGAAGACTTTGGAGCTAATTTGAAGCACATACTATGGTAGAGCTTACCTGATAAGGTGAGCAAGTATTGTAAAGAGTGCCTGATCTTCAATCAAATGAAACCAAATCAACAACCAAAAGTGGGGTATTTTGTACCAGTTCAAATGGCTGAAGGGCCCTGGACTTCCCTATTGGTGGGTTTCATTGTGGGACTAGTTGTTTCAGATGGTTATGATTCAAACATGGTGGTGGACCATTTTACAATATTCTCCCACTTTATTACTTATATAACTACAATAAACGCGGCTAAAATGGCTAGGCTCTTCATCACTCATGTGTATATGCTTAATGAGGTCATCTAAGAAATTATTAGTAATTAGGGATCCCAATTTTTCTATGTCTTTTGGGAAGAGTTGTGTAAGACTCTTTATATTCGCCCTTTCCGTTCATATGCCTATCACCCCTCAATCAGATGGGCAGACTTAACGAGTTAATTAGTGCCTCAAACAGTTCTTGCGGTGTTACACTGCCGCAGATCACTCAGATTGGATTTCTCACCTTCCAATGGCTCAGTCTAGATATAACAAAAATTAAATGCATCTATCAGAAATTCTTCATTTTTGCCAATCATGGGTTTAACCCCGCCTTTAACATGGAGCCCAGCTGTGGATCTAAAGTTTAAGTGGTGGGGACTTTGTTAAGACTATCAAAAAAAGTAAACCAGGGTGTTTCCATAAGTTTAGAGGCGGCAATGCAAGTATATAAGGAGAAAGCTGATGGTAAAAGACAATTGGTTCCAGCATACAAAGAAGGGGATCTAGGGATGCTTGATGCTTGAAACATCCCTATCAAGCAGCCATGCAAAAATCAGGGACTGAAGAGGTTTGACCCTTACTGCGTTGTTAAAAAGGTGGGCCACGCCTCAAACCAGTTATATCTTCCCTCTTCTTTTTGGATCTTTTCTGTCTTTATTGAGATCAAAATTGACATTCTTTGAGGCCCCCGCCAGAGACTTTGAGGCTTATCAGGTGAATGGGGCGCCAGAGTGGGTAGTGGAGGAAATAGTAGCCTCCTGCCGAGTAAAAAGAAGGCTTAAGTACCTTGTATCCTGGAAGGGATTTGATGCAGTGGAAAACAGTTGAGTACCAGCAAGAGACTGTACATATGATAAGGCCTGATTGACATTTTCCACAAGCGTTTTTCCCATTACACTTGAGCTCAGTCAAAGCAGACCGTTGCTGCTATAAAGTGGCCCCAGCTAACAAGAACTTTCACTGGCACAAGCCCCTGGAGGGGGTGGAGCCCCAAAAGGATTCAAGGGTGATTTCATGGCAAGAGAATGAAATAATAATGGTGACCAAAATTATGGATAAAGCTTCATGTCAGGAGGCCAAGAAGGTGAAGTTCGCAGGCCCAACAGACCTCAAACATATCTTGGATCAACGTTGAGTTAAGGCGATGTATGCCAAGATTGGTCTTAGGGATATTAGAGATGTTCAGCCCAGTATAACAGCAGGTGAGTTAAAACAACTAGCTTTTCAATTAACAAAAACGTTTCTCTTTGGTTTCTTAGCAAACAGTGTCTTAAAACCTGTTCAATTTTCGAAATTTTCAGCTTAAGTCAGCCCCTCCTACATTTTTTAACCTGAGTTCTGTCATTTACCAAGTATAGTTTACTGCACGATGGAAGCATGCGCTTATTATGCACCTCAGCTTAGCACTATTTACATCGATTGTTTGTTCCCCTAATCTCCCTAAATTTCTTTTTTTAAGGCCAATCTCTCTCGTTGGTCAACTTTCCTCATAATAAAACCTTTTGCTAGACACTTTATATATATATTAATCAGGATAAACCTATTCATGGACCTCTTCGAAGAGGTCTCACATAACGTTATCCATTTAATCTTAGCAACTGTAAATCTCTCCGCTCATGCACTATTGAGCTTAGGTTCAATGCAACCCATGCTGCCTATACGCTCCCACTACAAGCACTGCGTTGGTATGAGCTCCACTTTGGTTTTCACTACCACTTTGTTGTTAGTTCAATTTTGGTTCATCCCCTGTACTGATAACCAACCTCAACCTTAGATATTAAAGCTCAAGCACCCTCTGCGGGGCTCTAGTAATTTTAGTACTAACGGCTAGTTTCCTGGCGTTGGCCCTGTGCACCATGCACTACCACGCTGGAAACAGGAGAGTTATAGACACTCTCCTTACAAAGATGGATCAATGACAATATGTATCAAAAATTGTGGTGGTGTACTCAGCATTTACCTAATCAGATTAAGAGATCTAGTAAAATTCTGCCACACACTGAATTGTAGTTTAACCATTCCAGCAGACCATCAACTTATTGTGGGGATCAAAACTAACTTAGAATTTCTCAAGGTTTATATGGCAAAATATTTGCGCCATTCTGTTGTTCCAATTCAGAACCTGTCATCACACCTGGGATTATTTTCCCAACCATGACAAAATTTGGGTAGTGATAGCTTATTTGTATGTGCACCTTATTAAGATAAAGTTTCATCATATAATCAGTCTTATGCATTTGTTACCCGTTGAGTAAGTTCAAAGTAGCACACTTCTTGATCAATTTAAACAAACTCTGCCTTAATAAAATTTTACTTCAATATCTTTGTTTGTTGGTACCATAAAACCATTTTGTGTTTTTTGAAAACGAAAAGTACCATGCCTTGGCCATTTTTTGAAAGGTATAAGATGATCTTTGCTAAAGATAATTTTTATTTGGATTGTCTAAATGATTTGCTACACCAAATTAATACTGAAAATCATTTTTAATTTGCCACTCAAATAGATGTTCAAAGGCATTAGATGATGTGGTTAATGCCAATATTAATTAATTTGCGCAGCAGGGGATATTAATTTCTTCTAAAAAGTTCTTGGTTGCCCCAATTTTGATAGTAAATAAGAGGTATAAATTCAGTAATAAAAATTGACCACTGGAAGCTTAATTGTATCATAAAAAAGCGTTCTCATACTTTACCTCAAATCAATGATGTGTCAGACAGCTTGGGTGGTGCAAAGTTAATTCTTCTAAGGATCTATTTTTGGGCTACTGACAGTTTAAGCTGCCTAATTATGAACTAGAGAAGATTTTGATGAATATGATTTAAGGCTTTTATCAACCTCTCAATTGCCACAAGGGTCATTCAATCCCAACGACTTTCCAATACACATGAATACTATCTTAAGGGATTTGAAGATCTCCTTTAAGTTAGTTTATCTGAATATAGAAATATATTTTCAAAAACATTTTATTTTCATCTTAATCACTTAAATTTCTTCTGTAGCCTTACTACAGCAGATCTGAAATCTAGTTGGGTAATTGCAACTTCTTTTGTGAGCAACTCAAATATCTGGTATCATTATTGATAATCATGGCTTGCAGCCCCAGCTGGCGAAGGTTGAAGTGATTAAACATATGGTGTGACCAAGTAACAACAGAACGTTCAAGGTTCCTTAGAATGATTGTCTATAATTGCCAATTTGTTAAATTTTCTGTAAATTGTGTAATTGCTATTTCACCTGCTCGAACTGGGGTACATTTGAGTAAAAAGGGAACTATTAAGATGGCATTTGGAAAACTCAGGCTTTAACTGTCCTAAGCTCACTGTTAATGTATCATAGCTTTGATAAACCATTTGTCAATCAAATGGATGCTTCTCTCATCGCTGTTGGGAGATGTTATCAAAATTTTTATCCAGCGTAGTTGAACACTCTGTGGATTACTGTAACTTGGACGTTGGATGTCTATAAATGGTGTCAGAAAAAACCAGATGGATTCCTTCAAATAATATCAGAATAAGGGGTGACAGTTAGTCAAGTGTGATTGCTGGCTAATTGCCTAGTTTAATATTATTTAAAGATATAAAAATGTTAATCGTTTTTGGTTTAGCGGTTTCCTAGCTTGGCGCCAACTGCAAAATTGTGGATGATTGTGGTAATTTAGCAGAAACCTAATGTATTCATTTACAAGTATCTGAAATAATTTATCGGATTTAAATCCGAGTTTGGCAGAACCTTATCCTGACACCAACTTCCATTAAAGATGATTGTGCAAATTTCTGGTGGAAAGCCAAAGTATTAATTACCAATCATCTGATTATAAGTTCTCAGCCTAATTTGCAGTACCAGCATCTTAGCAAAGGATGCTCAAAGTTTTATAAAAAGTAATTTATATATGGCTGACCAGCAACTTGTGCTGAGGATGAGTCAATATAGTATTTGGTAAACAGGACGTTCTGATTTGAAGGTAATTGGCTCTATGGATGACTATCGACAGGATGTAGAAATTGGCTTGATGGCCTATAGGTTGTGATTGGGCATAGTAGCCTAGGGTACAAATGGTTGTCATTTCCTAATAATAAAGATCTCTCTTTCACCCATCTTATTTTAATTGTTAGTTGTTAGTCTGATAGATTAGGAAAAGGTGTGACTGAGGATCCCCAAAGTAGGCACATGGTGACGTGCCTGGAGTGGCTGATGCTGCCAGCTCCCATACATCAACTCTATAAGGAACCAACAAGAACCTGGCCAACTGTCCACTAATGATGATATGCTGATGGTCATCAGCCATGGTGGTGGTGCAGCACGGGTTTGCCATGGCTTACCCAGGATGGGGGATGGACTCTTTAGGGCAGACCAAAGATGGACCATGGGTCCAAGGCAAACTTATTAGTCTGCTGTGTTGGTGGGTTGGACGTGGACTTGTAGGTGGTTGGTATTCCAATAAAGGCAAAACAGCAAGGGTCAGCCATTCTCTATACTGGTTGGCCTGGCAAATTAGCGGAGCCCACCGCTCATAAAAGCAAATTTTCTGACACTGTGGCTTATTATTGTCTCAGTTGATTGAACATCAGAAAATCTCTTAGTCATTTATTGAAAAAGTATTTGAGGTGGGTCGACCTTAGGACAAATATACCACACTGTGAATCTTTCTAGCCAGTACAGGATTCAAACTCAAAACCTGCACTAGGGTGGAAGCAGTTTTACCTTCCAGGCTAACCACCCTTTATAAGTCTTATATTGAGATTTCAACTAATTGGATTCGCCAACTCAATGAAATAGCCAATATACAACCTACTTCTGAGAGGCACATTTGAGAAAGACCACTTGGCCCATTGTCCCAAAAGTGCCTCAAGACCCAGAAGGCCCCAGGGCCTCTTCAGGCACCCTCCACACATAAGCACATCTAAGACGAGGACCATAAATCCTGACTTCAAAACTTGGGATGACAATTAATTGGGGTGGCTTATGGATATTCAATTTGACATTTAAGGAAAAATCAGTTTTTAAATTAACCTAAACTGCCCTTAATACAAGGCTGCTACTATGCAGCAAACATGTTTGGATATGATCACTAAACATAAAGCCAATTAAACTACCTTGAATTTCTATATTAATCAAATTTCCTTTTAACTCCAGAATCTGGAAAGTTATCAGGTGGATATCGCAGAAACTTTCTGACCATATTACCAAATATCTAAGAATATATCAGGCTATCAGCTTCAAAGCATCTCTTCCTCATGTGAACAACTGGGTGAAAATATTCAAGAGGATCTCAATATATTTCACCAACAAAACTGAGTAAACTTTCATGACCAACTTTTTGAGACTGAACCTTTAGATACTTGGAGACCCTCCACCCCAGCTACACATATCCTATCTGAGCTTTTTCAACTCCTTAAAGCCTTGCTTAAAAAAGAATCATATCCCTATTATGGATAATATTAAACTAGCTATATGTGTACAAAGAAGCTATGGAGCTAATAACTTACTAAATTTTATCACAACAAACCTACCTTGACAGTAGTGCCTAGGAAATAATGATGCTTTACTTTAGGAGATGCTTCATGGAATAAAATGAATGCCGCACTTAATGTTATTTGGCAGTAACTTGGCCCTGTTTAATTTGAAACAAGCCTTCATGCGCATATTTAAAAAAAAGAAAGATACTTTTACTGAATTTTCTAATTATTTCTATTATGAGGCTCATACTTTGACCTCCTGTGACAGGTTACCTTTGATAATTTTATTGTCATGTCTCATGGCATAAAATCTGGTTTAAATTTGGTAGAATAGTAATAAGTAAGAAAGCTAAAGTGGGTAAGTTGGCCGCCCTCATGAATCTCAGTTATACCTTGGATCAACTCTACGCTAAGTCCAAGAAGGCCCATATTGATACTAATAAGATGTGTGTTGAGGCATAAGACGTTATGTCAACGATGCTATAATTCACAAAATATGCTTTAAATAATGATGGGTTCATACAGGTAATTTTTAATGGGAATTTGACTATTCAAAGTTAAAATATTACCAAAAAAAAGTTAAGCTATCTTGTTTCTTAGTTTTGAATTTAAGATTACTCAAGGTATGAGACTACAATTGATGAGAGTCTCTCATTATTGGCTAAAATTGAAATGACTTAAAAACAATCCTAGCTTATTATCCCAATTTTCTTTATAGCTGTGTTGGTTTTACCAATGTCTCTGTTGGTCAACTTCCCAATATAAGCTTTTATCTTTTTGATTACTAATCATACCTTTCTCCTCCCCCATTTTTTAGCTCCTGATGGGGGTATTCTTATATGTATATAAACCATGAAGGTTAGGGAATTAATTAAGGTGGAATATCCTTAAACTTTTTAATAGTATTTCCTTATAGAGTTAGAGAAATCTCCTCAAATCTATAGCTTATGTAGTTTCTAATAATTCTTTTAACCAACATATGTTCTCAACTTTTAAGAAGCTAATAAGCTTTTTGAAACTATTACTGACATAAAGGAAGCTATAATGGTAATTCAAAGATGGAAAAAATCAAGCCTTATCTAAAATGAGAATGCAACCTCATATCCATGCTGTTGGGCATAACCTAAAGTCTCAATAAAGATTAGATCCCTGCTCTTTTTATGGTTCTTCAATCATCAAGTGAGTCAATTTTTGAAAAAGAAATCAGACAAGGTGGAGAAAGAGGCGTCATCCTAGGGTGCAAGGCTCCCTATGCTGATGAATCTACGCCTTAACAACCTATTTAGAATCCTTCACAGCCTGAGCGATTCATCATATCTAGTCCTGATGGAATCACATCCCCAACACTATAGTTGAAATTAATCTTCAATTCATATTATTCTGCTTTAAGTAAACTCACTGATCCCAGACAAGACCTTTATGTAGAATGCATTTTTTCTCTAACTCTGGATCCAATGTCACACATGTAGAAGTAGTTGTACACAACTTTAAAGTCTCTGAATATTTTTATATTAGTTCTTCAGTCAACGTTATCTCCTCCCACTTAAAAATTATGATTTTGATTGCCCCAATTATAATCAAACCATAATTATATGGAGCCACCAGACTCTTCTGAACTAAATCCCAAGTCTATTCGTCATTCCTCATCCAATTTGGGTCCTTAATAGTGACTTCTCAGCGATTGTCTTGGACAATATTATCTATAATCTAATCATAAGCACGCAGATCCAGACTAATTTTTGAAAAACAAGATTTGTCACAAAGATTTGTATTCTACATACTGGAATATTGCGTCCCACTCATTATTCAGAATCTTCACAAGAAATGGAGGAGAACCCTGAAGTTACTTATTGGAAAAATTCAAGTTCATTGAGTGTTATAATACTTAAAAATGGAACAAAGACTAAGTAACCTTAATCCACGGTCAATGCTCAAGAGGGAATGTCCATCTCCCTGCTATTAAATGTGTCATTCCACTTAAATCTCAAGTCTTGGTAAAGGAATCCAGGTCACTATACCTTCAGCTCATCTATTGGAGGTTCATGGTAAGAGCAATCTTGTAGATTTAGAAGCCCTGATGAGCTCCTAGTGCAGGCAACTATTGTGGGATGAAGACCTGTTGTACTGCCCCCACAATACGAAGGCACCGCGAATCTAAGCACCACTTAGAAAAATGTGGGCTTAAATGCAATTGGGAGTAACTCACACTACCCCCTAAACTGACATGCAGCCAGCCCTCTTTAAGTACTAGGCAGTTCGTCTGCACCAGCCAGGACAGGCGATATGCATCATCTCCCCATTGCGGGAGATAATACCTTATGACCCCCAGGTATATGGCCCCTGAGTGGGAAGAAGCTGAAGCCCTCCCCTTTGTTACAGCTTTTTTAGCGGAGTTATGCTCTCTGGCCCCTTTTTGTCCAGGAGGCCTTGGAGTCCTTTTGGATCTGATATCATTTTCTTGCATGATCCATTTCACCTCTGGCTGGCTCATGATGACCAAACCGGCAGCATGAAAAGCTTCAAGCCTACTCTGCAAGGTAAGAGCAATCTTCATATATACAAACTTCTGACTTGTTCAGGTGTAAAAATAGAGCAGAGGAGTTGTAATTTTAGTGCACATGTAATACACACACAAAGCACGAGGTACTGATAAATTATAGTAACTTTGACAAAAACTAACAAAAGAAACCTTAAGTTAAGCAACTTGGTTTTATATAAGCTAAGAATGAAACTGAAGTATCTAGTACTGCCAGTGGCTCATGAGTTCACTAAGGTAATTTTCCAGGTAGCACATATGGCTTATCCAGTAAAAGATCCACCCTATTGATAGAAACTCCTGCCTAGATATTCTCCTTCTACTAACATACTAATTAGTGCCTTTCATAGTTACTAAGCATCACTTTTTGGATGATAGACTAAAAGCATGATATCTAAATCGGGAGTAGTAAGGTGAATGACTTGGGATCAGGGATTTCTACTAATGGGGAAATATGCCAATTGTAATCAAATTACCAGAGGATTGTCTTAAAAAAGCTAGGGACCCTAATAATAGTTTCACCCAACGTGGAGCAAAGGAAGGTATTAAACTAAAATAAAATAATGGGAGATATGATAACCACGGCCACAGAGTCAGTGGTCATAAAGTGAGGAACAAAAGTTGCGCCAATGGAGATTAAAGTTGATATAAATAGTAATTCAATATTTTAGGCCAATACATATAAAATCATGCCCTTGGGGCAGAATAAATATTTATAACCAATGATATCTCTATCTAAATATCAAAGCTAAAATTAAATGAATAGCAATAATATATCCCAGATGGTTGCCAGACCAATTTTTAATTTTACCCCACAAATTGACCAAACATCAGGTAGCAAAGATGTGTGGGGTTTAAATAACTCATTGTGAATGAGCTATTGGCCAGAATGATGCTAATATTCCTTTAAAAGCTTATTATGCACAAAGTTTATATGGTGTTCTCTAACAGTTTCTTCAGAGTGTAGGCATACGTGAATATCTTCTTAATGATCTTAAAAGGCCTCTTCCATATTAGCTCTAACTTGCTAGTTTATCCAAAACCATGATTGTTATATTAAAACTAGTTTTCCTATAGCAAAGTGAATAAAGGCTGACAATCATTGTTATCGCATTTATGAGTTTTTTAAACCAGCGCATTAAAATCTTATGTCATAAAATTGACTTTACTGGCGAGATTAAGCTTTTCAATTTGGTAGGTCAACCAGTAATAAAACTGGCTGACCCTTGCCATTTCACCTTAGGCAACGGGGGCAGCAGCGCTGGATGACCCTTAGGCGTGTCACCAGCTCCTTATCAGGGTTCTCTCACCCTAAATCCCAACCAACAAGAATATACATAAACTTATAGTAAAAAGAGAAAAGGCAAAGGGGTATTTTATTGGAAGTGAAGAACCAGGTATTTATAATCACACTGGGCTACTGCACCCATCGCAAACCTATTAGCTCTTAATTGATCATCCAACCAACCACTTCACCTTCTTCCTCTGAACTTCTCTTCTCTTCCCTGGTGTTAACTCTCGCGCCCCATCCTTTCCAATGTCCAATTTTAGTTTTGGCTCATCCTCAGCCTTCAGTCACCAGAGGGCCATATAAATTATTATTTAAATCATTATTATTTTGGCTTTGACCTTTAGGTCGAATTATTATGCGCTAGAAAAAGCTTTGGTTGCTTGGTTTAAACCTAGATTGTTTCAGCTTCTCGCTGATAATTCCGTTTTGACTCTACCAGTCAATCATTTGGGTTTTGCATTCTTCAGATTACATCTTGGTTTTAACTTTTACAGTCATCACTTATATTAGGCACTGGAAACAACTTTAGCCGCCTCAAACTCAAAGTTCCTCAGCTTCCTCTGGCATATAATAAATTAATACAAGTAAATATTTAGCTATTAGTCACTGGTGATCCTTAAACCAAATAGGTGTCAGTATCAGCTTAATCAAACCTAAAATCTAATCTTGATGGAATGCTGATTCAGCTCAACATAACTTGGGGAGCTGTCATGACAACATGGCATTATTGAGGGAAACAAATGCAAAGAAAAGGCTGGACTTCAGGAGTTAAAAAAGGTCAATATGCAGGACCTCTCTAAGATAAATCATACCTTGGACCAATGCTGGGTTCAGACTAGATATTCCCAGGTTGGTCCAGGGATGTGCTTGAGACTCAGACCTGTTTTACAGTAAGGGAGTTAAAATTTATTAACTATAATCTTAATGATAACGGTTTGGTTTGGTTGCTCAAAGAATGGGGTCAAACCCCATTCAATTTTCAATATTGTCAAATTGGGACAGCTTGACATGCAATCAATAACTCAAGTTTGGTCAATCTTGAACTACAGTACCCTGGCCAATGGTAGGGTGCATGCATTGATTTTCTTAGGCTTGACAACATTTCCCCTAATTGATGACTCACATCCCATTGCTAAAGATGGTTCTCAAGGCCAACTTTCCTTGTTGGTTGTCTCCCTAATATTAAAATTCTCGTTTTTTTACGATTTTTTAATATATGGTTCCTTGGGCAAGCTTGTGTGTGGACCACCTTGAGGAGGTCTTTAACAACATTTGCTGTTTTATTTTAACAAAATATCTACTGTATATTGCACCTCAGGGCTGCCCTGGTCCCCTCCAGATTGAGGCACCCAAGCACTTCAGCAAAGATCTCTGATTGTTATGGACTACTTTATGGGGTCAAACCAACAATTGTTGTATTTTTGATATCTTCTACTGTATACCGCATTGTATACCCTTGCCCTGGGTCCCTTTGGCTCCAGCATCCTCCACGATGCTCTGTTTAAAATCTTACTAGCAACTAGTTCCTTGGAGGTGTGACTGTGCATCCCACACCACCTCTCAGGGAATGAAATAGTTACAGTTACTATATTGACACTAGATGGCCATTCAACATATTTTAAATCAATAGTTTTACCCCAATGGAATTTGATAAGTGTGAATTGAGAGCCAGCTGTTGGTCACAGCATTAATGGTTCACCATTAATCTCTTACTTGGCTGATGGATCATGAACCTTGGCATCATTCTCGCCTTCTAAAATTTGGAAATGCCTAACCTTCTTGCTCACACCAGGTGGATTTTAGACATTTTTGCGATCCATATGTCATGATTACCCAACTTTCCATCAAAGTTGAAAAAACGCTTTAATTAAAAATAAGATTTTCTCAGCACCGCATTCAGATGGTGCAGGCAGGATCACTGACAAATGGCCTGGAGGTGATGGCCTTTGATAATGATGTATAATCCGCTATTAAACTGAGTATGGTGTTTTTATGGGCCCAAAACGCGTTTTATAACGAGTGTTCCTTATATAAGGGCGAACCAAAAGAAATCGCATCTCTTGTAGCTATATATTTGGAACCCTTTTCAGTATACCAGATTAACCCAGAGAACCTTCACTTGACCCCTGACACGATCTGCAGAACACAGGCGGTAGAAAATGAGTTACTTTTGCAATATACTAAAGTTTAGCAAATTTGTAAGGATATGGTGGGATATGTGGCCTCAGTAGTAAGAGTGGCCAAATGTCCCTCTCCATTTTTGATGCAAAAATGTACCCTGGATTTATGCTTATGCCTGATGAAGAGTTTTCTGGCGAGTTGTTGGCATTTTCTGCTTTAGATAAAAATTGGTCTGATTTTTTTTATTGACTGCTACCCTTTCATCCCTTTTAGGGAAATTCAGCATTATCTCTTTTTGATTCAGGAGCCTCTGAGAATTTTATTAACCAAGACCTAGCTGACTACTTTGGATTGAATTATTTTCCAGATGGTATAGTTAGGGGAGGGGCTTCACAAGGTATTCCCACGTTAAAGTTTCTGGAGTAGTAGATTATCAAGTTGGCAAATATCATTTGATGGATCTTTTTTCAAGCAATCAAAAACATTCTGTACCCCATTATTTTAAGCGTAGTGTGGTGGCAAAAGCTTGCCGTCAGAACCAACTTAAAGACAATACCTTTTCCTTAAATTTGAATAATGGTCATATTAGTTGTACCTTTGTCTGAGAAGACTCTGAGATAGATCTGCCCCAAAGAACCAATATCCACACTCTCAGTTTTGCACCGTTGTTGAAGCCCTCTCTGGTCGTACCCTTCCCTTCCTGTTTGGAGAGGCTAGAGTCTTTGTTTATGTGGCTTCAGCTGATGTACTACCATATCATTCAGAAATTGTTGTGAGTTGAAGCTACCATTTGATCTGGTGCTTTTATATTCCCCTGTTTACCCGTTGACTGCATGGGTGTAAGAAAACTTAGATGTGTGGGCTAATGAGTAGTTAGCTAAAGGCGCAATATTTCAGCGTACCTCCCCAGCATGTCCCCCACTTCTCTTTGTAGAGAAGGCCAACGGTACCTTACGCCCATGCATAGGTTATGGGAATCTCAACAATGTCACAGTACCAAACTTGATTCCATTCCAGTGAACTCACATATTGCTCACTATGTGGACAAGGCGAAAGTTTTTTTTCTAAACTGGATTGCTTAGATTCGTTCAATCAGATATAAATCAAGAAGGGCCATGAGTGGCTAACCGCATTTCATACCAGAAAAGTAACTCTCTGGTTTTGGTTTATGCCCTTTGGGCTTAAAAACGTCCTGGCTATCTTTCGACGCCATATAGATGAAGATTTTAAGTACCTTCTGGGAGTATGCGCGGTAGCCTACATGGATGATGTTCTGGTTTTTTCCCCTGATCATGAGTCCCATGCGATACAACTTAGCAAGTGGTGGAGAGTTTGAGGGAAGCCAATTGTACGTTAAAAATCAGTAAGTGTGAATTCTTCAAGTCCCATGTCACCTTCCTGGAGAACGTCGTGTTTGACTAAGGCTACATGATAACTTTAGATAAGAAGAATGTGATTTGTGAGTGGCCCACCCCAAATTTGATCAAGAAATTGAGGAGTTTTTGGGGACGCTAAAGTTCTTAAATAAATTCACACCAAAATTTTTATAAGGTGGCGGCGCTTAGTATAAGGCAAGTGGGGCAAAAGTGCTTCAGTAGTCCCCTGTTTTTCAGGATGCCTTCCCTCAGTAAAGTGCACCCTGATATCCAAGTCCATTCTTCGCCATGTAAATCCCATAAATGAGTTCATTGTGGCTACTGATGCCTACAATTTTTCCAAAGAGGCAGCCTTATTACAAGTAGGCAAAGACGGAATAGAGCATCTGGTAGTATCTTTCTCAAAAGATGTCCCTACATGAGTCAAACTAAGACATTTATGACTAAGATATCAGCAGTGGTTGAGGAGCTTACCTGTTGGTGTCATCACTTGCATGGCTCATCCCAACCATTCCACGTTTGTACAAACCACTGTGCCTTGTTGTATTATTATTCACCTCATATCTTGACTCCACGGCTATCCCACTGGCATGAGACCCTGGCACAATTTGTGTTTGCTTATTAATTTATAAAGGGCAAGTAGAAAGGTTGGTGGATGCTTTGAGTCAAAACCCTGCACTAGCTCCCAATCCTAAGGAGGTAGAGTTAAACAAAACCCACTTGATGATTTCACTGGATACAATTGTGTCTCAAATTCCTTCTTCCTCAGTCCTTGAGCCAGCGCTTGCTCCTCTGGAAAATGCGGAGAAATATGGTATATTCTATAGAGTAGCTTTTAAAAGCTTTTGTTGGCCAATTATACTATGGCCCTTGCCAAGAGCAAGGTAAATCAGGGGGACATCACCAAAGGTTACCACGTAAAAGATTAGATGGTGTGGTCCTGGGGCCATCTATGAGTTTCTGCTGGATTACTTCTCCTGGAAATACAGGAACATCATGACAGAATCACCGTCAGCCATCCTTAGAAGGCAAAGCTCTGGAGCTAATTTGCCACATTTATAATAGGAATGGTTTAGCCGTGTAGGTGGCCAGGTATTTTAAGGAGTGCCTGATATGAAATCAAATGAATGCAATTGCCAGCCACTAGCGGGGTCGCTGGTACCAGTCCAAAACGGTCTGAAGGGCCTTGGACTTTTCTATCAGTGGATTTTTTTGTTGAGCCACCCGCTTATGAAGGTTATGACGCCATCATAGTTGTAGTGGGCCTTTTTACAAAGTTCGCCTACTTTATCCCTTGTATAACTACACTAACTGCGGCAGAGATGGCTAGGCTCTTCGTGGCACATGTATTTGCTCTTCATGAAATTCCCAAGAGTTAATTAGTGATTGTGGGCCCCAGTTCACCTATTCTTTTTGGAAGAGTTTTGTATGACTTTGCATATTAGCCCCTGCCATTCAACTGCCTATCACCCCCAATTAGATGGACAGACAGAATGAGTGAACAGGTGCCTAGAATAGTTTAGGCGGTGTTACACTTCCACAGATCATTCAGATTTTTTCCCATCTCCCCATGGCCCAAATAGCTATAATAACGCCCAGCGTAGATCAATTGGTTGTTCCCCTTTCTCTCTAACTATGGCTTCAACCCTTTTTCAACATGGAGCCTATCTGTGGATCCAAAGTGGAAGCAGTGGTGGACTTTGTGAAGACTCTCAAGAAAGTACACCAGGGGGTGAACACAAATATAAATGCAGCAATGCAAGCTTATAATAAAAACTTGGACAGTTAAAGATGGGTAGGTCCTGTGTACAAGGAAGAGGATCTCATAATTCTGGATTGTAGAAACATCCCTATCAAGCAGCCATGCAAAAAGCTGTGAACAAAGAGGATTGGGGCTTGTCGCATTGTCAGGAAAGTTGGCCACGCCTCAAACCTGTTGGATCTTCCTTTGGCATCTGAGTCTTTGCTGTCTTCCATAGAAGAAAGATGATGTTATTTGAGGGCTTATACCAGAGGCTCCTGAGACGTATCTCGTGGAGAGGGAGCCATAGTGGAAGTGGAGAGAGATGGTAGCCCCGTTGGTTAATAAGAAGACTTGAGTAACTTGTATTTTGGAAGGGATTTGATGAAGCAGAGAACAATTATGTACCATGCGTGACTGCGCCCATGCCCAGGAATCTTTTTGAGATTTCACAAGCTTATCTCTGAGGCTGCAGAATTTAAGTCAAAGCAAGCCATCGTTGCCATGAATTTGGCCCCAGCCCACAAGAGCTTTTCCTTGGCGAAAACCCCTGGAGGGGAGGCGTATTCCCAAAAGAATGAGAGGGTAATTTCATGGCTTCATGACATGATTAAGGGAAACAACTACAAAGATAAGGCTGAACGTCAGGAGTCCTAGAAGGTTAAGATGCAGGACCTCCCTGACTTAAAGGATACCTTGGATCAATGCTGGGTGCATGCTAGATATGCCCAGTTTAGTCCAGGGATGTGCTTGAGACTCAGACCTGTTTTACAGCAAGGGAGTTAAAATTCACTAACTCTCTTCTTAATGATGACAGTTTGGTTTGGTTGCTCAGAGAATAGGGTTCAAATTTTGTTTAATTTTAAAATTGCCAAACTAGGACAGCATGACCTGCAATCAATATTTCAACTGTATTCAATCAGAAATTCAGTATCCTGGCCGATGGTATGGTGCATGTATTGATTTTCTAAGGCTTGACAACATTTCCCCTGATTGATGACTCACCTCCCATTGCTAAAGATGGTTCTCAAGGCCAACTTTTCTTGTTGGTTGTCTTCCTAATAATAAAATTTTCATTTGTTTACGGTTTTTTTGATATAGGGTTCCTTGGAATATCCCCCTTGGGTTGGGACCATCTAGTACTAAAAAAAAGATATATGGTTCCTTGGGCAAGCTTGTGTGTGGACCACCTTGAGGAGGTCTCTAACAACATTTGCTGTTTTATTTTAACAAAAATATCTACTGTATATTGCACCTATGGGCTGCCCTGGTCCCCTCCAGATTGAGGCACCCAAGCACTCCGGCACAGATCTCTGATTGTTATGGACTACTTTATGGGGTCAAACCAACTTTTGTTGTATTTTTGATGTCTTCTACTGTATACCGCATTGTATACCCTTGCCCTGGGTCCCTTTGGCTTTATCACCCTCCACAATGCTCTGTTTACTTTCTTACTAACAACTAGCTCCCTGGCGGTGTGGCTGTTCATTCTTGCACCACCTCTCAGGGAATTAGAGAATTACAGATATTATTTTAACAGGAGCAACTACCTAAAAAAACCCAAAATTTTCAGTCAATAAGCCCTTCCGCCAGGATTGGCCATTTCATCTAAAAATTGGTAAATTTTTAGGAAATCATTTTGGTTAAAATTCTTAATTTCTTCCACTAAACCAGATTGTATTCCTCCTACTTCCTGCCTTGGCGTGTGTGGCGGACATTCAGGGTTTTCCCCTCCCTGCCACCAACAATTTCTGGAATATTAGCCACAGTTGAGTGTTACACAAGCACGCTCCCCTTCCCCGCTCGTCCATTTGCTCCTCCTTGCCTCATAACTGAAACCTTCTGTTACTCGGCATCAACCAACAGAACCCCCTTTAGTGAGCACTAATCTCAGAAAGTCAACTTTTTTCAGCAACAGTGGTCTCTGCTAGTTGGCAGGTCAACCAGTGTGAAGACTGGCTGACCTTGCCATTTTGCCTTAGGCTGTGGGGCCAGCAGCACCAGCTAAACTCTAGGCGTGTCACCCGTGCTTTATTGTGGATCTCTCAGCCTAAACAACAACCAACAAGAATAAATATGAAATTATATTAAAAAGAGAATAGGCATAGGGAGAATTCATTGAATGGGAAACACTAGGTATTATTACTCACGCTAGGTACTGCACATTGCCTACCTATCAGCTCTTCATTGGATCATCCAACCAACCACTTAACTTTCTTCCGCTGCACTTCTCATCTCTTCCCATGTGTTGATTCTCTTTCTACGTCCTTCACAATGTCCAAATATTAGTTTCATCTCATCATTGGCCTTCAGTCACTGGTGAGCCCTATAAATTATTATTTAAATCAATTTATAATTTTGGACTGACCTTTGGGTCCAATTATTATGCGCTGGAAACAGCTTTGGTCGCTTGGTTTAAACTTTGGATACTTTGGCTTCTTACTGACAACTTGTTTCAACTCTTTCATTCAATCATTTGGTGTTTCGCCTTCTTCAGATGACATCATAGTTTTGACTTTTACAGGAAATGAATATATTAAGCGCTAGAAACAACTTTGGCTGCCTTTTACTAAAAAGAACTTGGCTTCTACTGGCAGATAATAAAGTAATACAAATGGATTATCTTTGGCTACTAGTCACTGGTGATTTTTTAATAAATTAAAAATGAAGATTGGCCCCAAATAACTTTTCTTTCATGTTGCAAACACTTTTGCAACCCATTCAATTCAAGACTAAATCCAGTTTGATAATCTCATAGAGGGGATTAGTCTGCGCCCATGTCTGGGAGCAGTTGGGCAAGCAAAGCAAGAGGAGCAGGCGGAAGGTCTGCGGCCTCTAACGTTCAAAAACGCCCCGGAGAATCCGGCGGAATAGAAAAAAATTTAAAAAAACTGGCGGTCACAATTTCCCCGGAGATACTCGCGTGGCAAGCACGATGCAACCAGTACATCAATACGCCACATTCCCAGCCACTTTCATCGGTGGAATTTGGAGTCCGTGTGTATCTGGACATCCAAAAAACGGCCTTATGGGAAAAATTTTGTGAAGATGTACACACAATTTTCCCAACCGCGGTGTACGTTGCACCTCACACCATGTCACGCGGTTAGCTGGACCTAGGTTTCAAAAGCAAAATGGCAGCAGACAAGGCTGCAGCAGTGCACGTAGTGGTCGACCTCCCTGAAGGGCAATGGTCATCGAAACTAAATGCACCCAATGGACAAAATCAAACCAAATTTTCATCACATTCGACTTTTTGCCTACTATGGTAAAATGTGACAATATGGAACAACACCTGAAAGATGGTCTCACCATATATGGCGAAATACAATCCTTCAAGATGCAACGTTTCACACTGATGCCACACCTGTGCTCCGGCAAAGCCATCGCAGTTCTGACCCCAACTGAGGAGATCGTGAAGGACCTAACCCAGATCCTGCACTCCACCTTTATTGACATTGCAGGGCACACCACCCACCCATTCTGGGTAACCGTGGATAGCGCGCCCCCCATTTGCACCCACTGTGATGTGTTCGGCCATAAGGCACACGTGTGCCCCATTAAAGAGGGCATTACATTCCATGAGCACCCCTTGGCGGCCATGGCCAGCGGAGAGGCGCACTATGAACCAACCGCAAGCACCAAAGAGGCCTTCCCGTGGGGAGCACAAGGCTGCTACCTATTGGTAAAGCTCATCTCCCCGCAGGAGCGGAAGAAGGCCAAGCAGGCCCATAGGACTGCGGCCAAGGAAGTGGCCAAGGTCACCACCACCATACCACACTCACAACGCCAGGAGGACATGGAGACCTTCGCAGTGGAAGCAACTCGGGAATCCATCACCCAATCAGATTGGGAGGCCCAAGCTGAATGGGCCACTCAATCTGAGGATCTGATGGGAGATTTGATCTCACCCAATCGCTGCACCCAAGCCCCGGTTGAAACCGACTTGGGACCTATCCCAACCAAAAAAATTTTTTTGCCCCACTCGACGGTGCACCGAACTTATCTGCACCGCAAAAATTCGTCTGACATAGGAAAACAAAAAGTGAAGGCCAAAGCCAATGTGACTCTTTCCGCAAAAATTAACAAAAACCGCAATAGTGTTGCTGCTTATACCCACGCTGCTGTGAAAGCCCGTGGGGACCTGGAAGAGGCTGGTGGGTCAGGGGACCCACCCCCTCGCACCTAAGGTGCGATGGGGGAAACCTTCACTCTAGGGACACTGAATATCGCCGGACTCAAGGCCTCCCCATCCTGGGCTAGGAAACTGAGTTTTTTACAAAATAATCTACCCGTGGATATCCTGGCCATCCAAGAAACCCACTGTCCACGAGGTTCTGAGGATGCTTGGAAAACAATGCTCCTACCATCCCTATCCTTTTGGTCGAAGCACTGTGGGGTGCTAATTTGGAAAAACAATTTTTTCAAATTTACATCTTCAAGAAACATTCCTAAATGACCAAGTGCTCGTTGTCACCTTCTCTTGGGCCAATGTTGCACACACAATTGTCAACATTTACGCCCCAAACGGTGCACAAGAGCGTCAGGAATTTTTCTCATCAGTCAAATCCCTCCTGCTACCCCCCGATTCTTTCCTAATCAGCGACATGAACTGTTGGCTAACCTCACCAACGGACCAGTGGCTGCCCTCACCCCACGCCCCACAGGGTCACGTAGAACTACACGTTCTAAAAGCCACCCTTGGGTTGATGGATGCGCTGCTGCGACATGCCCCACTGCTCAAAAACATGACGCGTCCCCACATCCACAACAGCCAATTAAGGTCCATGACCCGCATTGACCTTATTCTAGCGCCGGCGAAATTCCAACCCCACATCTCCCACTTCAAAACAACGAAAATGGAATTCTCCGACCACTGACTGGTCTCGATAACATACCACTTACCCATCACAGTTGCAAAGGCCCCACATTGGTGCAAAATCCGCCCCCCAGAGCTTGCGTCGCCAGGATTTTCTATGTGGGTGGAAGAGGCAACTTTGGCAAAATCGTTTGTTGCACCATTTTGTGCGGACCCCATTTCCACATGGGCAACTTTCAAAAAAGACACCATCCGCCACTATCACCATCTCTCATCCAGACGCTCACGAGCCACATCGGCGGTTATATCACACGCGCTGGCGGAATTGGCCCACTTGGAGTCCAACATTCCAGCCTCAGGATATAGCCCTGCATGGGGCCAGAAGTGGGCGGAGGCAGCAGCACACCTCAACGCACTTGAAAGGCAACACAAACATCGGGTTTGTGTCCAATACAGGGCCACACGCATCACTAAAGGCGACAAGTGCACTGCATACTTCTTCAAAAAAATTTTTGCACCACGCCAGAGCGTGGCCTGCACACAGGTGCAAAGATCGGATAATTCTATCGTGGACACACTGGCCAAAGTGGCAATTGAAATGCAAAGATATTACTCCAAGTTATACTGAGCCAAACCAATTCAGCTGGCTGAAATGGCAGAATTTCTTGACAGAGCTCATATCCGCACCATTTTCTGATACCTGGAAATAATGAATTTAATTACTCTGAACGAATTATGGACTACCGTTCGCGGTGCGCCAAACCAAAAATGCCCAGGCCAAGATGGCATTCCATATGAGTTCTACAAAAAATATCTTAAATACATATCCCCATTGCTGCTAGCCTCACTCAACCAAAGCCTGTTGGAAACGCGCCTCCTACCAGGAGGACATGAGGCTTTTACAGTCACACTCTTCAAGAAAGGGGATAGGCTAGACTTAGCCAACTGGCGCCCCATTTCTCTAACAAACACAGACACCAAAATTTTAACAAAAATCATGGCTAACCGTTTAGGGACTGTAGCATCTGCCACCATCTCTCCAGAACAATTTGGTTTCATCCCCAGAAGGTCGATTTGGGATAACATGCACTCTGTGGCTAATGTGTGTCAGTCCACAGCCTCTGGGGCACTTGTATTCTTGGACCAACAAAAGGCCTATGATAGAGTAAATCGGGAATACCTTAGGGCCTGCCTCCAACAATTCCGCCTACCTCCCCGCTTCATTAACTGGGTGATGCTGCTCACGGAATCTGCAACAATGGCTGTGCGCGGCCCAGGTTTCCTAACAGATGTAGTCCATCCTCAAAGGGGCCTGAGACAAGGGGACCCCCTGAGCCCACTCTTATACAACTTCAGCCTTGACCCACTACTGCGAAATGTGAATGCCCAACTCACTGGGGTCCATGTGCCAGGCCAAACCCCAATCAAGATGATGGCATTTGCAGATGATTGCGTGGTGGGGGTGTCTAATAATAAAGATGCACGCGCGCTTGAAGCCCTCATCCAGGAATATTCCCAGGTAAGCAACGCGGCACTGAACGCCTCCAAAACCGAAATCATCCTCCTTGGTCAGTTTCAGAACTGCTGGGCCCCAGCAAGTAGTTCCCAACCCAGCCCAGCTGCTCGCCCAAGTCCACGCCTTACTAACTCAAAACACACCGCTCCACTGGTGCTCCCCTTTGTGCCGCGACCTACCATAGGACCGGTACGCCATCTGGGCGTGTGGTTGGAGGCAGGAGGATACGCGTCAGCAGTAATGGAGGTCCATATACTGGACAACGTGACGAAGCGAATCGCCTCTCTCAGAGCCCACCCTACTACCCTCACTGGCAGGGTTGTTCTTGCCAACTCTATGCTCCTATCCAAAGTCTGGTTTGGAGCCCACGCCATCCCCTTCTCCCCCAAGCTTCTTCAAATCCCTGTATGCTTTGCTACAAGGTTGGCTTTGGTCAGGCCGCCCTCCACCAGTATGGCTAGAGGTCATGTTTGGCCCTCATCATCATGGTGGCATGGGCCTACTTGACTTCAAAGCCCATGCCGCCAAGATCCTAGGCACCTGGATTGCGGCCATCACTGCTCCTACACTCCCATCCCAACACTGGTCCCGCGCGGCCCGCTCCAACTTCTCCCGAGCCTTGGGCCTCAACAACCCATCAAACCCCCACTCCCTGATGAAATACCTTGCATCACACACATCAGCCACAGGTCCTCACGGGACAAAAACCCACTACAAACGAATCCTACTCTCCATGCGAAGCGCAGAGTGGAGAATTCGTATTAGTGGACATACAACCCAAAGAGACCGCCCCTCTCCTCAGTTCACACAAGAGGTACAGGGGCTACCCATCCATGATGGCGTGATCCCCATTCGACCCCAAGTCCTATCCAGGGTGGACTACCTGGACATGATGGACATCCCTTATTCCACTGAGACCCAAAAGACTATCTGGAAATACGCACACCATCCTCTGTTGCAGCCTCAAGTCCGTTCCCATGCGTGGCGCTGCCTGAGGCGGGTGTATCGTACAGCTGAGCGCTCTAATGCTTTACACTTATCCTGTGTCGTGTGTGGCCAGATGGAACGCTGTTTCACCGCCTGGAGAAGTGCCCCACCTCTAAAGTAATATGGCGCGAAGTCCAACGTCTGCTAGGCCAGGATCAAACACATCCCTTCAGTCTGTCAAGAGATATGTTTGCTTCATCAATGGCCTCCCCCCTCCCACCCTCCTTTCGTGCTCTGGTGGTTGCAATCGCCATGTGGACTATCCACACGATTGTCTTGGATGCCATTGCCGGATCCATCCCCACCCTCCCTGAAGCTGTCCACAGATTCCCGTCTCATTTGGTGGATCACTTTCAAGCGTGGATGTTTGGATATCTCCCACCACGTCGCTGGCAGCTGGTCTCCTCCTGGTTCCCAGTCTGGTTCATCAAATCAGACCCCTTCCTCCACACGTGCTCAATAGTGGCTACGCCCCCTACACACGTTCCCTCCCCCTTCCCATAAGTGGCGTTCCCGCTGGCAACAAGAGATAGCATCGCTTCTCTGGGGTGCCACACCTGGTACTGTGTTTTGTCTCGTCTGAGTCATATTCGGAAGTTTCTGTCCCATGGTCGGCCTTCCCCGCAATAAATTTAAAATTTAAAAGATTGGCCCCAAATAAACCTATCACCCATTATCAGCGGAATGCTGATTCAGCTCGACCCAAGTTGGGGAGCAACTACCTAGCAATCATACAAAAACCCACAAAATTCAGCCAATAAGCTCTTCCTCCAGGATTGGTCATTTAATCCTAGGTATTGATAAACTATTGGAGGAATTTATCGGTTAAAATCTGACAATACAATTTGTAGTTGGACTAATGTCTGTTCCAGAGTTTCCATAAATTGAGGTAGTCATATGTTCTTGATTGACAGAGTGATATAAATTGGGCGAAGCTCTGGTTGTTTCCCAAAAAGTAAAGCAAATGGTTAATGCCTTATGCCAAATGATAAAAGATATTGTAAGCACAAACGGCAGATGTCATGGAAAGATTCTAGTTGGATGCCTTCATAATGATTATCTTAAATAAAATTCCAATAAAGGTATCATTTACTTTTCCACATTGGTGTTAGTCTCAGGGTGATAAAGCATAGTTAGTACCTCTTGAGTACTCATTGTTTTTTAGGTTTATAATTTTCTTGACTTAAAGTTAGTCACATTGTACATCAAAAAAAACTAAGGACATCCATGCCAATAAGTAATATATTCTAAGAAGAACTTAGCCATATGCGTGACCCCTAAGCCCTAATTGATTTGGCTTTCACCCATATTGGAGAAGATCAATGGCCACAATTATGTATTTGAATTGACCAGGCTTATTATCAGTATGCCCATAACCCCAATAGAAATAGTATGCTAAGAAAAGTTAGGTTTAATCAGTTGATAGAAGTGTCTTTCTTGTGAGGGGCTATCCAATTGTTATTCCTTACAACAGATGATTGCTCATGAATATCAAATTATATAAATTCTCATTAATAGTGCTGTTTCAATAGCTCAAGCGCTTTCTTATAACCCATATTCTCGTCACCTTGAAAGCCCTTCTTATTAATATTGGTTACTCCATTAGTCAGGGTATCCAATATTGCTGCTTGTTAAGTAATTTATTAAGTTTCCCACTTTTGGCGAGTGTGTTCTTCCTTATATTTTTAAGTTAAAATAAGCTCCTTTAATTTTGCTATCATCTTATCAATCTTAGTTTTATTAGAAATTAAATCTGTTTAATTAACCATCATGCAACATTAACAAGAGAGATAACACTTCAGCGTTTTAATGCTTGATCTAAGAAGGAGCGCTAAATTTTGAAATTTTAGGCTTTTAATTTCATAGTCCTTCAAGCCAGCCGCCTTTCTGGCTCCTCCAGAGTCTTTAATCAAAAAATGGAGGCATGATAAGTTGCTACATTAAAATGAACTCCATGGACATAAATCTGGAATTGCTTTAAGTTTAATTGACTGCCTGCCACTATTTTCAATTGAAGTTTTTAGTTCATGGACATCCAACATCCAGCTTTAGTAAGCCACAGGGTGCTTGGTCCAGTTGGAATCAAGTTGAGACAACCTTGCCACAATTTCTCTTTAGTTTTGAGAACTAAATTGAAGAAAAATTCAGCTTTTTAAAAAAAATACAAAAAACAACCGTATTATTGAGCCAAAACTTACTGATGTCAATGCAATTGACGCCTGCCGCCCTGGCTTGGGGTGGTA
>JAKSZP010017419.1:0-98079 GCA_022478985.1 Massospora cicadina
TTTGGAAAGAATCACATGGCATCCCAGTTGGCCACCTTTTCATATATGGTGAAGTCTCAAAAGATTTAATCATTTAAAAATGGGGAACAAGTGGCCAAAAAGAGTCTCATGATAAGGCTTCAATACCCCCCAGTTTGGCTCACTCTTGAACCTGCTCAATACTGGTGCCTGCCCAAAACTAGAATTTCATTTTCAATGGGGTAAACCCATTGGAGCACCAGTTTATGGCCTCCTCCGGCGACCAATCCTAGAAAGGTCCCCACTCTACAGCCTTCTACTTCATCCAACCTGCCTTTATCAGGTCAGATGCAGTCACTGGCAGAATGTGGGTATACGGCCTGTGCAAGGTTTCAGTAGCCTTAAACCTGGACGCAATCCATGGTAGAGCCTCCTTAGGGGAGAACTTAGCATTGTACCATTCCAGTGCTATTTCAACTGGAAGGGCATGGTTAGCTTATTTAAGGTCAGTTAAAACGTTTGGGAAGTGCTTCACATATGCGGCAAGTTCCATTGGTAGTAGGCCTGAACTCCCAACAGCTTGGGCGAATTATGCTGGTATGCACGCCTTGGTGTAAATCATTGCATTGTGATCAATGCTGGCTTCCGTCAAAGATTTTGCATCCCTGGGCTTCAGATCCTTGTGTACGGCAGCCTCAATGATGGGGTGATTGAGTGGAAGTTTCGCCTATCTGAGCAAATCTTTGGTATGAACTTGCGAAGATTTTAAAAAACCCCATATTCAGCAAGATTTAGGTATCAAGCTAGCGTTTGGCAGCCCATGAGAATTTATGATCTCCCCAAATGCAGCAATGGAAGGCGTATTGGACTTTTTAATTCACTGAATTGCCATAGAGTATAGAACTGATGCATATCCTACTATTTAAACTTTCAGGAGGACACCCCGCAATGTGCAAACATATCTTTTTGCATAGGTGTATACCTCATGGGGGCTCTGGATGATAGCTTGACCATAGTGGCAATGGTTGGTCTCTCTGGTAAAATTTTAAATTTTTTGATATACTAATTTGGTTATCTGATACATCAGATTCAGTCCCCAATGCTAATGCTACCACCTCAGAGTTACAGCCTGATGAATCAGTTGTGTGAGCATTACAAGTTTGGGTGGGGATAGTTACCTCCACCAATTGAAATTTGTTGAGGATGTTGCCTGATGATTTAGGTGGGTGAGTGGATTTTTTTGCTGGGAAGTGGCCCCGACCTAACTATGATTTATTGGGGATTTGAACTGACAAATTAGTCAATTGTTATGTGCGGAATGTGTCAGACAAATACTTATTTAACTGTAACATTATCAGGACTTTTGGTTGGCACTTTTTAGTGAAATTCAGCGCGCTGCCAGGTTTAGATCCGCCAGATGATTTCTCTAGGACTGAATGACCTAATTTTTCTATGCCCCTCCCCAAAGCTCTTTTTGGTAAGTCCAGTGGGTTTACTAGGGGCAGCAGATGGGGACTCTACCATTAGGGAGTCCTTGCAACACAGATAGGCTGCTTGATGTGTCACTGGGGTTTGTGCCCCCGCTAACATCCTTTTAAAGACAAAAGGAATGTTACATTCTGAGGTGGGTTCCAATGCACCATGATATGTGTTGGGATTCTCCCTTTATTGGGGTAAGCCTCAAATAGGGATTGCAACTCATCTATTGAAAAATGCCATATTGGGCTCCCCATTAACTTGGGTTGAACCCTGATTCCTAGTATTAGTGGTCGACCCCAATAATATTTAGTATTATCTAAATAATTTGATTTAACACTGGCAACTAATGCTGAGGATTTCAAACAATCAATTGGGTAGCAACAAAATCCCATATTGATGTTAAACCCAATAAAATGACCATTTTGGGATTCACCAGATTTCTACACTGAGGATAATCAAACCCCCCTTGTATATATAGTATCAGTTATATTTAATGCTAACAGCAAAAAATGCCAAGATCTCCTTATCCTAGACCTGTATCGCCTAGCTCCTTCTACCTACCTATCCTGAATCCTCCCCTTTCTGATCCTACTTCTAGCCTCAGGGTCCTATATATACCTTAAGGCTTTATTCAAATAAACTTATTGTTTCTCTTACCCTTTATGGTTCTGTTGTAGTTTTATTAGGCCCTTAGGGCCTACTATATCGCTGGGGGTTTTGTCCCTGACTAATAATAGCCAGTTAGGAGTTACTCCTCATGGCCTAATATTATGATTGGGCATCATTGTCAACAACACCATAGGCATCAGTGTCAGGAAGTGATCTGATGGAGTTAATTTCCATCTTGTTGTGATTTGAAAAGGCTTTATTGATTAGAACTGTGCGCTGCTTAGATGCAGAAGTAGGTGGCAGCTCATTTTAAGGTGAGTGATCATTATTGCTAATATCGCTGTGGGTAAATTCAGTGGAAAATCATCTGGTAAATTTATTCACCATTGCGGCTTTCTTTTTTGATTATTATAAAAGAAACTGGTGGATTCTAAGCAGACCGTCCGTTTCTTTGTGCTTAGCACTTATGGGTGGAGAGTCCTACTTGCATTACCCTTCAACTCTTTCTGCTAAGCATCACTTTTTGAAAATCAATTCAGCCTTGAAATTTAGCTCCACTAAAGAGATTTACGAAAACTATTAGCAAATATGGTGGGAAACCCCGCAAAAGATCCCACGGGCTCGGCCAAATGAGCCAGCACCACCCCCAAATGAAACAACCCCTGGTTACCCACCTCAGGGTCAACCAGAATCACCCGCTCTCAAGCAGCAGCTGTGAAAACAGGCACCACCCCCCAACCTAAAGCTACTTCAACTAGCGCCAGTTCACCTGATCGCACTTCTACAACCTGCACGCCCAACAGCTCTGCGTGCGCTACCTCCTACCAACCCGCTGGGCCCCCTCCAACCAAGGAGGCCATCACCCACGCTGTTTTAATGACGTCTGCTCAGTTGAATGCAACTCAGCCCATCCAGGCATTCACCTCCCCCATTGTGTCAGCTAATTCAGCCCCATCTATTATTGCTGACGCCGTGTTTCTGGCTCCCCCCATGAGGGGCGATACCCAGCTACCTGGCCCCCAACCCTCGGATGTAAGGTTGGATTAGCCGCACATTCTGGCTCATTAAGCACCAAATTGGGACAATCTACTCTTCCAAATGGGGATTCAAATGGTTTAGATTTTGTCACTTCACACCAGTTCCAATCTCACCCATCCCATTTAAACCCCTTAATTGGCACTTCTCAGGTTGGCACTTTATCTCCATATGCCAAAAATGACCAATTCACCAATCAGCCAGTGAGTTTTACCCCAAAATTACAGCAAATACTCGAGCTGAATTTACCCAAATATATCGGGATGGTGATGAAACATCGCCCTCCTCCCAATTGGCTGGAGTTAATTCCAATCTGGATGAGCCTCCCAAATTTAGCGAGGCCCAACAATCCGCCCCTTAAATCAATATGCCGCCAGCAACTGCTCAAACATTCCAGCAACAGGGGATCTCCGCAAACTTGTCCAAACCACCAGCTCGCATTCAACCTGCAATTGCAGCCCAAAGCAAATACAAACGTACCAAAGGAGCCACTGGGGCGTGGCAAAAACCTTTGGCACCAACGCTACCCAAAGCTGATCCCCGTTAAGTGGCGTTTATTGCTGATAGAAGAAATGGGCCGAGACTAGAGCGCAAAAAGCTCTACCTCACTCAACCCTCTCCCACATGATTCGCCTTTATTATGGGCATAACCCTGTTGAATTCTATATGGAGGATTACTTCTCATACTTTGCGGCGATCGCGGAGACATTCCCAATTAACACCACCATCCATGAATCAGTGGAGGGCTACTACATCGATGTGGGCTTCACTGAAGCTGCCCTTGCTGACCATGCTGCCACCCTCCAGGTCATTATTCCACGTGGATCTCTTCACATCTCCCGCACACGCTCTCACCTGGAGAAAATTTCACGGGTTACTTTTTCCAATCTATCAACGACTGTTGATCCTGAGTCTCTTAAACTGGCGCTCCATCATTGTTTAATGGAGTTTAAGTCTGTTCTTTCAGTGGACTTTAGCATCCCCTCTTACTATGCTCCCACCCAAAGAGCTTGCACTGCTAGGGCGTCGTTCATCCCCTCCCCCACTGTATCCCACAACATTGAGGTTATTCCTCATGTGGCGGTAGTTGGGGCATGCCCTGAGATCTTTTTTGTTGACCCTGATCAGGCGCGCCCCCGGTGTTCATGGTGTAACGCCCTTGGACACCTGTATAGTGGCTGCACAGCTCAAAAACAGCCCTCTTAGCCACCACCCAAGGGCCTAAGCCAGGCCAAAAACGATCCCACGTGGCCGCAGCAGCAATTCCACAACCCACACAATGGGTTCCCGTCCAAGACCTGTCCCCTGAGGCCTTACGCCTAGCAGTTGAAACAGCTAACCCCACTATTGGTACAGGATACCTTCGTGCTCATGCCCCCCTTCCAGTGGGCACCCCCTCCAATCTCCCAGAGTCAATTCCCTCTCTCACCAAGCGCAAGGCATCTCCCACAGGGAGCCCCTCGTCAGCCACCCCCACTCAGGGCTCCGCGGCACCCCCACCAGCCTCCACCAGTGATTTATCGCATCAACCCTCAGCTCCCAATGGAGCTATGCCCACCAGCATGGACTGGCAACCCGTGGCCTGCAATAGAAGTGCCACCTCAAAGAGTCCTACCCCAACCCCACAGTCCATTTCGCGCGGCTCCTTTGCAGTGTTGGAGGAAGTGAATATTGACTCATACCCATCAAATGGGGACACCGCGGAGGTCGCCGTTGAGCACCCTCAGGTCCTTCCCTGCAACGGAGCGGGGGCAGCATCCTAGGCTGGCTTACTGGGTCCTCCACCCCCCACCCTCTCCTTCCCCTCAGAACCCTCGACGCTCCTCATGGATTGCAGCTAATAGTCAAGCTAAAGGACTCAAAACTAGCCGCCTCACAGCAGCAGGTTTAAGCGCAGGCAACCCCCCAGGACATGGAGGGGAACAGCTATGAGTCCCCACGGCAGCACCCTGGCCCTGCAATCCATCAACGCGAATGGGTTGTGGGACTTTAAGCGGAGAGCCTGCCTCCTCCGCAACTTCAGGTCAGCACAAATTGACATCGCTGCTATCCAGGAGCCCCATATCCTCCCCCACGAACAATCTGCATGGAATAAACAGTTTGGAGGAAACTCCTTCTGGACAAGCCATGCCGCCCTTATTGTTTTTAATCCCCGGGTTAAAACCCATTCTTTTTCACAATATCTAGGTGGCCGCCTCATACTGGCCAAACTCACCACTCCTGACTTCTCTTTCTTCGCTGCAAGCATAGATATGGCACTGATTGGCCCCCTGATAATTGGCCGCGTCTCCTCTCCCATCTCTCGTGACAAACATCTGAGTGATCACAGGTCACTCACCGTTGTCCTCACCACCACGCTTAGACTGTCACGTAGGTTCTGGCCTAGGGTTGCCCCAGCTCTTCTCAACAACCCCTTCACTAAGAAGCTGTCTATGACCATCCGGGAGACTCTCACCTCCCCCCACCCCACCTGCTTGACCACAAGGCTAGATGGGCGGTGACAAAGGAGGGCATCACCCGCATTGCTTACAACTGTGCCAAAGCCCAGATGACCGCAGCTCGCGCCAGAGTCAAAAGGGCGGAAGCCAGAATCAGACATCTGGAGCGAAACTGCCAGCCTTCGCCCTCTCCCAGTTGGTTGGAAGACTGGGAAGCGGCGCAGGAAGCACTCCTCTTGGAGCTCACACTGAAGGAAGAACGGGCAGAAAACTTTACAACATCTTGTTACTATGCTCAATGGGAACGCCCCACCCGCTTCTTCTTTCAGAAACAGAAAGCCCGGTCAACAGCGCAGGATATCACTGCACTAAAGATTGGCACTACACCCACTTCGGATAAGGAGGAAATCACGCAGGAACTACACCGCTTCTACTCCAGCCTCTTTCATGCCACCCAATAGGACCCGTCAGACATCCAAGACTTCCTGTGGAGGGCTCCAGAGCCGCCCATTGACCCACGGGCTGATGAGGCTCTACTGGCGCCTATTTCCATCCAGGAGGTGATGGAAACATTTCTGAAATCCCCACGTCTTAAAGTCCCAGGCCCAGACGGAATACCCTTTGAGGTGTACCTTCTGGAACCTGCGGTGATAGCCAGAACCCTTCGCGACCTCTTCGCTGTACTCTTGGTGAATGGCGAGGTCCTCCCCGACTTTAGAGGCTCAATAACGACCCTCATTCACAAGAAGTCAGACCGTGAGAACCTGGAGAACTGGCGCCCCATAGCATTGATCAACACAGACCATAAGCTCTTCACAAATCTTCTGGCCAACCGCATCACCAAATGAGTGTCACCTCGCCTCTCCCCATCCCAGCACGGTTTTATTCCGGGGAGGTCGTTATGGGACAACTATAATGACCTTCACGTGACTTTGACTGCTAACTCTCGTAAGATGAATGGCTTTGTGGCTCTCCTGGATATGGAGAAAGCATATGATCGGGTGTCCTGGAAGTATATTGATGCTTCCCTGGCCCGCTTCCATCTCCCCCCCGCAGCTAGGCGCTGAATATCAGCGCTCTATGACCAGCTCCACACCAGAGTCCTGGCGCCAATGGGTTTTACAGTGGCATTACCAGTTGGACAAGGTCTCCGGCAAGGGGACCCCCTGAGCCCTATCCTTTTTAACATCACCCTTGACCCCCTCTGGCCTCCTTACAGTACAAGCTAACAGGGATTCTGGTCCCAGGTAAAGCCCCCACCCGCACCATGGCATTTGCAGATGACACCGCCATTGCATTTGGCTGCCCTGGGGATGTTGCCCTCGCTGCTGTGACCATTGAGAGGTACACCAAGGCGTCCAACGCCATGGTCAACACCTCCAAGACAACAGTTGTACAGGTCGGCTCCCCCACCTTCCCCCCACCATTTGGTATTGAACCTGTGCGCGGTACCTTCCGTCACCTTGGCGTTCTCACCAACCAACAAGGAGTTGTGCTAAAAGACATTGAGGACTTGCTCCTCGCAGCAGTTAACTCCAGGATTGCCAGCTGGAACTGGTAGCACATCATCCCCAGGGTCGAGCTCTGATGGCCAATGTGTTCCTCCTCTCCAAAGTCTGGTTCCTAGCGCACGTCTGCCCATTCACAGATGCCTTTTATACGCGGCTCAATGTACTCCTCCGCTGTTGGATCTAGGGCTCAAACCATCCACCAATGGCCCTCTCACCATTGCCTGACCCTGCAATGAAGGGGGCCTAGGGCTTCTGGACACGCAATCCCATGCCACCACAATCTTCCTGAAGTTCCTATGGCTGATTGTCTGCTGGGGCGCGACCCCCATGCCCCAATGGGCGCCCGCCCTCCGCCAGTCAGTGTCAGCAGCTCTGGGTCTTCCTAGAGCATCTCTGACCTCATTAGGGGAGTGGCTCACAAACCACCCAGGCCATCGCCTGAAACCATCCTCATCCCCCTACTGGAACCAGGCTCTCCTTGCCCTGAAACGAGTAGGCGTGCTGATCCACCATGCCTTCCCATACAGAAGGGATGGACCTGGCCTCAGCCCCCGTCGCCATGCAATTGTGCGCAATGGACAAGTTGTCACAACTCGCCTCAACCCCCAAGATTGTCCTCCCATCCGCCCAAGACTCCTTGAGCTCCCCCCTCCCTCTGTGAGATTCGACCTTAAGGAATTGTGGAAGGACGTCTATCACCCCATCCTGTCAGCAAAGGTGTCCAACACCTTATGGAGGGTGCTTCACTGTTCTTACAGGACAGGGGACTGGACTGGCCCTACCTTCCAGCACCGAAGCTGCCCCCACTGTATGGAGCCTATTGACTCCCACCTCCATCGTTTTTTCACCTGTCCAGGTGTCGCCGCATTTTGGCCAAAAAACCCGCGCGCTCCTCCATGCTCAGCCCTGGTCTGGACACCCTGTGCAAGACCTCATGTTCGAGCAGATGTTGCCTAGTTGCCACCAACCCCTCCATGTCCTCGCCTATGCCACAGCCATCTGGACCATCCATAACTCCTTCCTTTGTGCTGCCTTTAACCAGCAGGTGTGGACCCTTCCACACATTATCACCCACTTTCAGGTACACTTTGAGATGGCCCTAAAGGTCTGCACTATGTCGCCAACCCTCCCCCGCTCAGTTGTCACTGCAGCATGGCTCTGGCGCGCAAACCCCCTCCCTTTCTCGATGCCTCCTCCCTCCCCTTCCCTCGCCTCAGGCTCTTAGGAGCCCAGGAATAATTTAATAAACATCAATGAATCCCCCTCAGGTTGGGACCATCTAGTACTAAAAAAAGTCCTACTTGCATTAGGGTGTTGGCTGTGGGGTACTGCTCTATAGGTGCAGTAAAACACTAGCAGGTGGGATATTCTCTCATTTCTTGGTCTGGTCACTTTTGAATTAAAAGTGAGCTTAGCAAGAGAAAGGTGTTTTTACTTTATGTAAGGATTGGTACAGTATCTGCAAAGTATTTTAATATGTATACTAAGATGGGCCTGAAGTGATAAATTCCAATTGTGGGAATTACATAGCCAGATAAGCTTAATTTTGACATTATTGAAGCAATAGCTCTAACAAACTTTTGACTTGATATAAGTCCTTAAGCTGAAGTATGTTCAGATCCAGGTAATTATGAGATCATAGCATAAAAGGCTTAAATCACTATAAGTTCCTATCATTTTTGCATAAATTGACCAATAAAATCAACTACATTTAATAAAAATATATTATTGTAGATGGTGATTAGTAAATTTAACATAGATTGCCAATAAAATCAACTAAATTTGATATATGAATTATTAGTTCATTTTATTAAGATAGTATATATATTATATAAAAATATTTTTATAATTATATAGAAATAGTGAGGGTTCAAAAGTGATATATAGAGAAAGTTATTTTTATCATAAAAGTGGTAAAAAAGGAGCTACTTTTAAATGAACTAATTTATTTGGTAAAAAGAACTGTCCAAAGAATTGGAAAAAAAACTTTTTTAAAATTTTTGAGGAAAAAAGAACTGCCTTAAATTTTTCTTTGGGAAAAAACCCTCTTATAAAAATATATTTAGGAAAAAAGAATCTCCTTTAAAAAGGCTCTAAAAAGTATGAAATAATTGAGAAACTATGAATACTCAATAAAAACCATTTTGAAGTCAGCACCATCTTTTAATCTGAATTATATAACTTTTACACAAATACAGTAAAAAGTTTATATTATATTGGCTCAAAGTGTAAACTATAAGCAACTTAAATATACAGTACTGAGTATATATATTGTAAATGTTTATTATAATGCAGTTTAAAATATGGCACTGACTTCAAAAAGTGTTTTATTTGTATTTTTACTTTCTCAATTATTTTATAATTTTTAGAGCCTTAATAAAGGATGTTCTTTCCCCCCAAAAAAATAAATGAAGGACTTTTTCCACAAAAATATTTACCAGTGTTACTTAGTTTATAATACACCAAATAATTCTAATCAATTATTTTAGTTTATATATCATAGTTGTTCATTGTTAATTTTAAAGTAATTGAGGCAGGTTGACCTTAGGACAAATATACCATAAAGATTTTTTATAGACAATACAGGTTTCAAACATGTGTTGAACAAAACCTATATTAGAGTGAAAGCAGGAATTACTTTGTTAACTAACCACCCTTTCATTGTTAATGTTAGAAATATTAATTTTGTCAAATCATTCAAATAACCACTACTCACTCAGGCAAAACAAAATATTGATTACCATCAAAGTCATACTATTTTTAACCAGATAAAAAAGGAATAGGGTCTCAATTTAATCTATATTTCTTTTTTTTACTTGATATATGTCCTATGGCTAGGAGATATAACAAAATCCAAGTATCAGGCAAACAGCAAGTTAAAATTAGACTAACCTGCCAGCCTAGGTGCTGAAGCACCCAAACAACAAACCAGAATGCCTGAGGCTCTGCTGCTGGTATGACGGTTATGGAACTGGGAAGGAGTTCTGCCAATAATTACCTATGAGCCATAATCATGTATAGACACATAATTAAATACCAGATGAGCATGGCCATAAAACCCAAGGGGTTTTGGAATACTAGAAGAAAAGGCGGTTTGTTTTCCAACATAAAAAAGCTAGAATTGGGAAGAGAATTTTTATTGTTAAAATAAGAAAGAAAATAAACCACCAATTTTCTTAGTGTGATGCAACTGATTAAATAATAGTCAATTGATGCAGGAACAAGCAGGGATTGGGTACCTCAAATTTGACCTAACTGGCAAAATTTTCTGGGGAAGGGGGCAGATAATTTCAATGGGAACTGACATTGAAGGATTTGGCTATAGGCTGAGTCACTGTCAGTTTGACCTCGAACGCCTGAACTGAGGCTCAACTGCATTTCTGGCAGTTGGCACAACAGCATCTGACCTAAAAAGCAATGGGAATTCCCCAGGGCCACCCCACGTAGGAGCAGTCCCAATTGGTTGAAAACGGGTTCAGGATGACCAACCCACCCATGCCCAGTCACTGGGCCATTTGTTTGGTCAAAAGAGTTGTGCCAGCTGCAACTCCCAATTTGCCAGATGGGAACTTCAAGCTATCATCGATGGTTTCCAATGATACTACCTGCACATTGGGGATCATCCCCAAAGATTTCAAGAGGGGGTTATTTTTGACAATTGCACTGCTAGTCAAATTAAAACTATCTTTGATTTCAGCCAATAATTTAATCTTAACCCTTTTTTACTATGTGGATTCTGATAGTTGGGCTTGATTTCAATCAGCTTTGGACCAAATTGACTTCAATTCAATGATCTCAGAAAAGATTTCCCTGATACAGTGGACAGTATAGCTGAGGTGAGCGTGGGCACCAGGGGAGGGATCCAAAGAGGAAGAGCTGTTGCCCAGCACTTGTCTACCACATGAGCAAGATCACCCTGGGTAATGAGGGGTACAGCTGCCCTCTTTGGACTCTTTTCACTCATAAATGGGAAGAGTGCCCAATCCAAGCACAAGGGACATTCCCCAGGACTTACACCAAGCAAGTATGAGATCATAGTACAAAAAGCTTATATCATTATAGATGGCTATTGTTTTAGCATATATTGACCAATAAAAACAACTAAACTCAATAAAATGAATTATTATAGATGTATTAGTAAATTTAAGCCGCTTTTCTTTCCCATTACTATCACTATTAGTAACATGATTCTAAGCAAATTATCTGATTTTGACAATCAACTAGGAAAATGAGCAGATTAATATGCACCAACAACAGTTGGGAAAAAGTGGCCAGCGCAAAAGGCCCTAATCCCACCCAACCCGTTGGGGAAAAATGCCCTGGCAGTACATTGGGACAACCTCCCCCAAAAAAGGGTGAGCATAGTGTCACACCCAGAGTTTTGCAATTTCTGCAAAAAATGAGCGCTTTCTCAAAGATTGAACACTCCCAACCCTTGTCCTCCCTTGAGCATGGCCTTAAATTATGGTCAGCAATACTTCCCTCAAGTCATAGAAAAAAATGGGGGAGGCCTTTTCCACGACTTTCCTGAACAACGTTTTGGTAGATTTTAAAAATTTACATAGAGGATGGGTGGATGTGGGTTCATGACTGCAGAGGAAGCAGCGGACGCAGCAAAAACCAAATTTTCTGTTAAAATCAACAACAAAGATCGCATTATCTGCATGGTGTGCACATGATGGAACGAGGCAAACAAACTATTCATCAAATTTGACTGACTCCCATGCACCATGCACCATAAATTCCTCGAGGATGAGCTCCACACAGGCCTCAAAAGTTACAGTGAAATCAAACAATTTGAATTTAAAAATTTCCCCTCCTGCCTCACCTGTGTACAGGGAAGGCAATAGTCATTATTGAACCCAACCAGGACGTGGTTGAAGATATCACCCTCATCCCACACATGGCAACCATCAACCTCCACAATGGTAGCATATCTCACCCCTTCCACATCACACTGAAACACGCCCCACCTATCTGCGGCTTCTGCTCAGCTCTAGGCCACAAAGACCATGCATGCCCCATCAATTGTGGGATTGAAGCACCGGAATTTTGTGAGGATGATATAGATGAAATGAGCCCAACCTTTAGCAAAATGAAGGACGCCACTTACGCCTTCCATTGGGGTGAAAGAGCTGAAATCACTTTGGTCAAACCCATTTTGCACAAGGATTGTTGTCGCACACAGGCTGCCCATAAGCAGGCCGCGAGTTCTGCTGAGACCCAAGCTCGCACCACGATTTTCTCAGACCAGATTCAGTCAGATGCCATATCAGCGCAGGAAATAACCATTCAGATCCCCCGCATAAAACCCAACAAAATCAAAGCAATGAATTTTTTAAACACAACCAATCAAACTCCTCCAACCACACTGAAGCAGAACCACCATGCACCAATGTGGATCCTCCTAGCCAATCACATGTGATCAGTGACAATGTGTTTCATGAGTACAATATGGAAGATCATCCCAGCCAATCAAAATCCAACAACGCTCCTGCACAAAACCCAATTACCCCAACACCTAGTTTCTGCACATCTAGCCCACAGGTAAGCAGCGGAAAATTTTACGCTGATGGGGCTCAATACAACCCACGCCAGAGCCAAACTCCATGTAGTAATCCGAACCCAAAGAAACAAACACAAAACCAATACTATGACTGCTGATCAACATGCTGGAACCAATCTGGCTGATTGGCCCTAAACTTGTAGTATGACCCGCGCTGCTAGGGAACGGGGTGACCCCAGTGGGTAGCCCCAAAGTTCCTGATGTGCGGATTACTGCAATCACCTTATGGACGCTCAACATTATGGGAGCCAAGGCCCCCACATCCCAGGCCAAAAAAACGGCTTTCCTGCGGGATATCCCCGTGGACATCTTGGCCATCTAAGAACAAAACTGTCCACCAGGGGAGGAGGAGTCATGGTCAAATATGCTCCTTCCAGCTAAATCTTTTTGGACGTACCACTGTGGGGTGATAATTTAATCTAACTGTAATCCTCCAGTAAACATCTAAAGCACATCCTCCCACTTGGAGGGATGACTGATTCTAACAGATTTTGAGTGGAATGGAGAAACTTTTACCGCGGTGTGTGTATGCCCCAAATGATCCAAATGACCGCCCAAAATTTTTCTCTGATATCCTCTCAATCCCTTTCTCCAAGGCAACGTTTTTCGCAGGAGATTTTAATTGCTGGCTTAATGCCATAACTGACCGCTGGCCTAAATCAAAGGCTATACCCTGCGGCCACACGGAACTACACATACTAAAGGCAACACTGGGCCTGTATGACACTATCCCCAAACAGGCCACCACATTGGCCAACATGATGAGGCCCCACTACAACAATAACCAGCTGGTCTCAATGACCTGATTGACCTGATGCTCATCCCTGTAGACTTCTATCACCATGTATCAAATTTTACAACAACACTATCCCTTTCTCCGATTACCAAATGGTTTCAATAACGTTATCATCTGCAGCAAAATACCAAAAGCCACCGACCTGGCACAAAGTTCACCCAAGCACCATCCATCTTCCAAAGCTTAAACTTTGGATCGAGAATGTGCTAACAACACAGACAAAAAATGACCACCTAACAGGAACCCTATCGCTGAGTGGGAAATTTTCAAGGCTAGAGTAACCAAGAAAGCCTGTCACTTGAACTCCAGAAAGCTGGCTGCGATGTCCATGACAATCAACAAGGCTATCAGACATTTCAGCACTTATAAAAAACACACCTCGCGAGGGATACAGTCCTCAATGGGGACGTCTGTGGTTCCAACTGTCTGCACAGGTCAACTCCCTCTTTAGAAAACACCAGCACTACATCAAAGTATGTTACAAGTCAAAATATTTTATCCAGAGAAACTCACACGGCCCAATTTTTCTGCCATTTTAAACCAATTTTGATTTGGCGACTTGCACGCAGGTTGTAAAGCAGATGACACACTGGCATCCACACCATCTGAAATATTGGCTGAATTACACTGATTTTACACCGACTTGTACATGGTGGATTTCGAGGCACCTAGAGAAATTGGAACATTTTTATCATCTGCTAATATTGACAATATAGCTGATCAACCAGACCTTGTCAAACCCATCACTAGAGATGAACTATGGGAGGTAATAAAATCAACTCCGCGCCACAAGTGCCCTGGGCCTGATGGCCTTCCATATGAATTTTAAAAAAAGTACTTTGATTACATTGCACCAGTACTACTGGCAACTATGAACAAGTGCCTGGAGGACACAGCCCTTCTACCTGGCGGCCAAGATGCATATGTGGTCACACTCTTCAAAAAAGGAGACCAGGCAGACCTAAACAACTGGCGTCCAATTGCTCTCACCAATACTGATACTAAAATACTAACAAAAATTTTAGCTAAGCGTCTGGGTTGCATTGCACAGACAGCCCTCTCCCCCATCAGTTTGGCTTTATCCCCAATCGCTCAATTTGGGATAACATTCACACCATAGCCAACATCTGCCAAGCTAACCCCACAGGCGCCCTTGCTTTCCTGGACCAAAAGAAAGCATATGACCGAGTGCACTGGGACTACTTGGAACAATGTCTAAAGGCCTTCAACCTACCATCCCGTTTTATAAACTGGGCGCTTCTCCTAACGCGCTCAGCCAGGTTTGCAATCAGAGGCCCAGGTTTCCTAACCGACACCATCACCCCACAAAGGGGCCTCAAACAAGGCGACCCGCTTATCCCCCCACTATACAATTTCTGCCTTGACCCTCTCCTCCGCATAGTAAACTCAAAGCTCTCTGGAATCAGGTTAGAGGGACAACTACCAACCAAAATGTTCGCCTTTGCTGATGATTGCATAGTCAGTCTCAGGCAATAGGGATGCCAGAGCAATTGAGCGCATTATTCACCAGTATAAGTCAGTGAGTAACGCCATGCTGAACAAACAGAAAACAGAGGTAACTATAATGGACAAATTCAGTATAAGTTGGACCTCACCCTCCCACCACCGACCAAACCAACCAACCGCACATCCTACCACAAGACAAAGATTTAAGCCAATATTTATTACTGTGTTTACCCTTCGCACCCCACCCCACCACCAACCCAGTCCATCATCTGGGAACATGGCTCGAGGCTGGTGGATATGCACTTGACACCATTGAAACCAAAATATTGGACAAAATCACAAAAAGAATGACAATTATGCGGAGGAGTAAAGCTAGTTTAGCTGGAAGGGTTGTGTTAGCCAACTCCCTGATCTTGTCAAAGTTATGGTTTGCTGCTCATGCAGTTCCCTTCTCCTCCAACTTTACCAATGCAGTCTACAAGCTCCTGAAGAACTGGCTGTGGTCTGGATACCGCGCACCAGTCAGGCTGGAGACCGTGTATGGCCCACGGAAGGAAGGCGGGATGGGGCTGCTCAACTTCATGGAACGAGCAACGCAAATCCTTGGCTCATGGATAGCTCTGACAGCGTCACCCAACCCACCATATCCCCACTGGGCTAAGGCAGCCCAAACTACTTTGCAAGGGCACTACATCTGAGATGTTCCTCCAACCCTACAACACTGATGAAGTACCTAACAACACATCCAACAGCCACAGGACTGCATAACACCAACCGCTACTTCAAACACGTCCTGTACACCCTAAGACAAGGGGATTGGAGTTTCTCCTAAGCTAGCAAACCGAAGATACTAACCCTCCAATAGGTTATATGCGACTATAAAGAGGACAAACTGTGACCAACGCAACTGCCCCACTATCACCCTTTCCTTTATCCCGGATCAACTAACTAGATTACCAAGATGTCCCATATGACTTGCGCGCCCAAAGGAAAATGTGGGACCTCATCACTTGTCCCCTCTTATCCCCATAAGTAAGCTCCACAGTGTGGCGCTACATGCGCCATACATTTAGGACAACTGACCACACCTTCTCAATGTTCCAATCATGCGCCATCTGCGGCAGACCCAACACGCTAGCCCACCGCCTGGAAGAGTGCTCGCCGTCCAAGCATATCTGGGCTAATGTGATGTACTTATTTCAGCAATCACCATCAGCTGAATTCTGACTATACCGCGATATCCTGGCACTCAACATGATCTCACCTATCCCCCAGATGTTAAGGGCTTTAATTGTGAGTATTGCAATATGGGCCATTCACACAATTACCCTTGATGCTTTCAATAGAATCTTCCACAACATCAACCAAGCTATTGTCGGGTTCCACAGCCAAATGGTTGACCACTTCCAAGCCTGGCTATTTGGATCACTACAACACAAATGGAAAAAACATATGGGTAACTGGCTACCAAGATGGTTCCTTCGTTGTGATACTGAAAACCTCAAAATCTCTATAGGTGGTACACCATACTATCCCTTGAGCTGTCATGTCACTTAAGGTCATAGTCATCCACCACCCGTGGCTCTTAGCCACATCCAAGTGTACCATGTCTTATCTTTCAGGTTCTATTGTTTAAAGTGCTCTCCCCTCTTATAATTTTCTTTTCCCTAAATATTGGATGTGTCAGTCCCCTGGTCAGCCATCCTCAAATAAATAAAAGTCAGTAAGTTTATAATAGATTGAACAATAGCGGCAACTAAATTTAATAAAAATAAAATATTGTAATGGCGCTTAGTAAATTTACCATGATTGACAAAATAAATCAACTAAAATTAATAAAATAAATTATTGTAGATGGCAATCAGTAAACTTTCTATATTTGACTAATCAAATCAACTATATTTAATAAAATGAATAATTTAGATGGTGATTAGTAAATTTACCATAGATTGGGCAATAAAAGCAAACAAATAAATAAAGTCATTTAATATAGATAGTTATTCAGAAAGTTTGCCCACAATTGATTAATAAAATCAACTAAATACAAAAGCTAATTAACTAAAAGCTCTCAACGTTCATTAATACATTGGGCCAACAAACTAGATGAACATTTATATATAAAAAGTATTTGAGGTGGGTTGACCTTGGGACAAATATACCACACCAAGAATTTTTCTATCCAGTACAGGTTTCAAACTCAAAACCTGCACTAAAGTGGAAGCAGTTTTACCTGCCATGCTAAACACCCCTCTGAAAAATTATATATATATGGTAGAATATTTGTCTAGTTTATTTGAGATTGATAATTAATTTTAGGAGTAAGGTTGAAATAAACATGGATTTAAAATAATTTTATTTATAAGATGATTTCCTAAACCACTACAACTATTTGCTACCTAATTTAGTCTAAATCGAATAAATTTCTATATATATCAGCCATTTGCCTGCTGTCATACACAGTTTTAGTTAGGCTAATTCAACCATTGCATAAGTAATATAATAATCTCAATTAATATTTTTAGAAAGCAAAATGACAAAATGCAATGATAGTATCATTTCAAAACAATAAATAAATAAGATGTTAAGAAACTTTTTAACAACCTTCAGTCATAAGCATATATCATGCACTTAAGTTTTTTGCCAGGAGCAAGTCTATAACGCTCAAGTTATAGGAAAGGTAATTGGGTTGTTGGCAATATCATGGCATGATGACATAATTGGGGTACCAACTGCAAAGTTTTAGCTAGTCGTCAGGATGCTAAATTGGTGAAGTTGGCAGGCTTTCCTGACCTCAAACGCACCCTGGACCAGAGTTGGGTTCAGGTCAGATATGCCCATGTCAGTCTGGGGGAAGTGCATGATGGTCAGTCCTGTGTTATGGCAAGGACATTAAAATGCACTAGTTATATATAATAAACGGCAACAGTTCAGTTTGGTTGATCAGTGAATGGGGTTCTAAACACATTTGATCTTTGATTTTTTAAGATTTGGTCATCCATGCCTACAATCAGTTGCTTGATTTTAGGCAATCTTGAGCTATAGTACTTGGGCTGATGTAACATGCGCTTATTGGTGCACTTAGGCTTAGTAACGCTACCACCAATGGACAATTTCCCCCCATATATTTACATTTCCTCAAGACCAAACTTCCTTGTTGGTCAACTTCCTATAATAAAATTCATAGTTTTTACATTTTTTTAATTTTTGGTTACTGGGTTGAACCTGTGTGCAAACCTTCTCAGGGAGGTCTCAACAACGTTGGCCGTTATATTTTCGCTAAAGTATCTACAAGATCAAGTGCACCATTGGGCCTCTTGTTCTCCTCCAGACTGAAGTACAAAAACCCTCCAGCACTGATCTTCACTGGGTTATGGGCTCCCCCATGGGACCCACACAATTGTTACTGATTATTTATTTCCAACTATTCTATACGCATTATACACACTTGCATTGAGTTACCTTGGCTTTGGCACCTTTTGCGGTGCCCTTTTTACCATAATCCTAATGACTGATTCCCTAATGGTAGGGCTGTGCACCATGCACCTCTGCTATGGAAACAGGAGAGTTACAGGCACTCTCCTTACAGGAATTCAGGCTTTTTGTGCTCCCCTGTGCTTTTTACACCTGAATATAGACAATATTTTCACAGAAGAAATACTCTCAACTGCAGAAATAGATGTTTTTAGGGGAATTCATACCTCTTATATTATATATAACTGTTAATTATATGAAAAGGTTAATTATTTTAAGTCTTTTTAGTAACAATGAGAGGGTCAAGAAGTGAACCCTGTTAAAATTTTGCTGCTTAAGTTTTTAAAGCAATTTGAGGCTCAAAGCAAAATGGACATGAATTTCATTATATGCTTTAAACCTAATTAGGTGATATGAGTTTTCAGCCTATTGGAGCTCTTAAAAAATCACCTCACTTTGATGAAACAGCTTATGGAGGGCCAAAAGTAGGCAAGATGAACCCGTGGGGCAAAGATCTAATATATTTAAGCCAATTGGATGGCGGGACCTCTTATTAACTTCCTTGATCCTGCTGCAGGGTCAGCGCAACCTGACTTCCCAAAAGCAAGCTTCCTTATCAAGGAGTGTGAATAAAAGTATTACCCTGATTTGAGGGGTTCCATTAAGAATCAGCCAGGGCCTTTTGGCTGATATTATTGTTATTTACGTCCAAAATGCTCTTATCACAATATCAGAATTGTAATTATCCAACATTACACCCTTCAAGAGTGTTAGAGGGTGAATAAAGGAGTAAGAACCAGCCATGGACCCAATTGACAATGTATTCAGAAGCAAGGGATTTGATAGAGTACTCATCCCCTCTTTAAGTTCAGAGAAGGTCCCCTCTGCATGGACCAGGTGATTTTCCCATTTCCTAATAAAAGGGTCCAAAGATAGCGGCTGTACCACTCATCACCCAGGGTGACCTCGCCCGTGTGGTAGACAAGTGCTGGGTACCAGCGCTCCCTCTGAAGCTTCCTCCCCAAGTTCCCATGCTTGCCTCCGCCAAATTAGTTTGCTGAATTGAGGAAATCTGTGCAAAAATCATCAGTATCCATCTTCCTCACGAGCTTGAGGGACTTTATAAAACTGATGGCGCTGAATCCCTTAGAATAGAAGCTGAAATGTCTAAAATCAATGGGAATCAAGCCTGTAGGGCGAGAAACTAATAGTCAAAGGGGGACAAGTAATGAATTCTCAGTCAAAATCACCGATGGTATTGATCCATTGAGCAGTACAGTTGCTGACACCAAACTCCCATTGAAATCATCAGGAACAATCCCAGATGGGCATGTATCACCATCGGGTACTGTTTCCAATAGTTAAAAAACCCCCATTTCAAAATTTGGGATTGATATTCAATGGTACCCATTTGTCCAAACGAATGCTCCAGCGATTGGGCATGGGCAGGTTGGCCATCCCAAACCCATTTCTGACCCGTTGGGACTGCCCCTATGTGGGGTGGCCCTATGGGATTCATATTGCCTGTCAGGCCATATGCCATTGCACTAGCTGATGTAAATGCAGTAAAGCCTTGGGTCAGGCGTTTGTGGACAAAACAATAGTGACTCAGCCTGTTGCCAAAACTTTAAAGTTGGTTCATATTAGAATCATTTCCCTCCTCCCCCAAAAATTCGCTAGGTTACGTCAAATTTGAGGGACCTAATGCTGTTGCTTTGACAAGCTGACCCAAAAAACACTATTTAATCAGTCGCGTCACACTGAGGAAATTGTTGGTCAATTTCTTAACTTTTACTTTCAATAAAATTCCCTCTAGTAACCAAAATTTTATATTCTAATTCAATTCTTCTTGCTGAAGTTCTAATGGCACTGACTTGGTGGCTCGTCAGCCTTATACTGGATGGGCTATACCAGTTTTGATGGTCACAATTGCTCCCACCATAGTCAATTGGATCCATCGTGCAAGAAAATCTGGGAATTTAATCCCGTTGTTGAAGCTATCCTCTATCAGGATATTGAGATCCTGTGGCCTTACATATCTCACCTTCAAGCAAGGATCCGCCACATTGTCTCTGCTTTGGTGATGACACCTTCCATTGGAAATCCCAAAGCAGTTAATCCAGCAGTGCAACCCCCTGCAGTAAGATCTGCAGCGTCTGAGGTTGCATCAGTTTAGTTCAATGCCAGTTTCCTTTTCACAATTGGCGCACATCAATGATCCATTGTTGCTCAGCTTCCCACACCATACAACGTCATTTAAGCTGCAATGCCTCTGTCATTCTGGCTTGCTTTTTTGGTGCTTTTGCATCCTGACTGGCAGGCCAGTCTAAACTTCTTATGCCGTTTTCCTGACATAATCGATCAACCATTGTTTTCTGCCATTTCCACCCTTCTCTTTGAGTTGGGCGCCGCAGTGGTTACCCTTTACCAAAGGACGTGCAGTCAGTAGTTTGTCTCCTGCTGTTTGTTTGGTATGTCGCTGATTTTGTGGCAGTGTTCAAAGTGCTTCAGAGAAACTTCTCCATGGTAGCAGAGCCCTGTGTCTGCTACTCTTCACTCAACTTATGCTCAATAAGGGAATCTGAGAGTCCCCTCCCAAGATATTGCTAATCAAGTCCTCAAAGCCCTTGCCAAGGTGCAAATGCGCTCTGCCATTGCCCTGAATTTTGCCGCTTCACTCTATAACGCCCAACAAGGTGTTTCCCTTTTGTATGCAGTAGAAGGGGAAGCCCGTCAGTGGGTGAAAGGACTTCTGTGTTCCACTGCATATGCGGGGGATTCTACCTCACTTGTCACAGCAGTATTGGCAGCTTTAAAACCCTGTCAGGGCAAAGCCCAACATAAAAGATATCCCTGATATATCAGTTCTTATTGATAGAATATATGATATATGTAATCAGCTTAAACAATCAAAGATGATAGCAAAGTCACATAGCAGGCAAATAACAAGTCAGATGAGTCTATTCAAGCTTATCAAATTCAAATCGAACATCAGAACACCTGGGGCTAGGTCTTAATAGTCCTAACTAGGCAGTTGACTACTAGTCTAATCTTTGGTTATCTAAGACAGAAAGAGCCTAAAGAATCTAAAGCTAGATAAGAATCAAGTAAGCCCTAAAGCTAGTTAAATTAGTCTGAAAAGTGAATATAAGCTGAATATTTCTAAAATCATTCCTTTCAGTCAATAAACTTCAAGATTCTTCTAAATACTTACTTGATTTACTTGCTTTTGATCCTTAGTAAAGCACAAGGATCTTTATTATCAGGCATATATCGTTTAAATAACTCTGAAAATCCAAATATTTCCTATAACTCAATTTCACAATTACCCACTGTCACTGGTATCTTGGCCCTAACAGGGGTTGGTCTAGATGAAGCTCTACAACCAATATTAGGGCCCAACAGACCTTTATTCACAGCCTTTATATTTTTTATCCGCATCCTTCCCTTGTTATACTGGACTCTTAGCTCAGGCATGGCAAGTTCACGAGTTGCTATTCCAGACTGGGTTGATGATATTCCAGTCCCTGACAAACCCCCTGTGTCACGTTCAGACCTTTTATTTCAATTACTTTCCTTTATGGCCGGAGCCCCTAGATTGGCCTCTTTAATCACAACCTTACATTAACAGACTCCCACGCTTGCGTTCTCTCAAGATATTATCCAAGCAATTTTTAAATCAGCGTTGGATTCTGCCTCTGCTCATCAAGAAGTTTGATCCACTCATATGGGATCAGTGAAACAAATGTGTAAGGCTGTGACCTCCATCAATGTCTCCCTTCGCCATGCTCCCCGCTTTCAAGTGGGATGTTATATGATTGGGCTACCCAACGGCGACTTTGAATATGTTCTCAACGTTGAACCAGTATAGTACTGACCTCAGATTCAGCCAATACCCCCACGCCCAAGTCAAATTATCCTGCTTCTTCTGTTGATGAGTCAGTAAAAGCCCATATTGAAGAAGCTGGTTCATAAACCCTTACTCATCCCAACTTTACTTCCAAAAAGGACCCCAACCTTACCCCTGATTTACTAGCTATTTCTTCAGTTACAGCAGAGATGACCAAATCTTCTAATAAACAAAACTTCACCTATTTTTTATTGCCCATGAAGATTAGTATTGGAGCTCACTACATATCCTTTGAGGCCTTGGTGGATACCGGATCAGTGGGAAATTTCATGAGTGTAGAGCTAGCCCACCAGTTATCTTGACCTGGACTTGGGTCCTACAATGATGCTTGCTTCATCAGTCTCCCAGACCTCATACCTAGTCTGAAAGCCAGTACCTTTCTCAGTTCTCCAGTTGAGCTTTTACAATCAACTCTCCGCAATGCCAAACTTGATGTTTCCAGTAAATTTTGGGGGTAGGTTAGTGGCGCTAACAACATGTTAGAATTCACCTGGAGTCTAATATGTTGTCATTTGCTAATGATCAAATGGAGGGGGAGTTTTCTCTAGTAGATACCCTTACTTAAACTCAAGGCCGCAGTTCCATTATTTTTCCTCGTTTCCTCTGCGGGCCTTCCATTGGATTTCCCTGGGGCATTTATGGGCTATCAAAGTATCTTTGATTCTGAGAAGGAGGACCATCTCCCCCTCATACTAAATTCAGTTTGGGATTTAAAACAACTCTTGCAGGTGGTTAATAAAAACTGCCCTTTGTACCCACATACAGCGGAGAGGAGGCTGCTCTTAAATATTGGTTGTATGACATTCTTAAGAAAGGGTGGTTGTTTAAAGAAACATCACCAGTTGCTTCTCCCATCGTTTTTGCAAAGAAGGCCAATGGTTCCCTTCATCCCTGCGTGAATTATGGTCACTTGAATAAAATCACAGTTCATGATCCCTACCCTTTGCCCCTGGAGCAAACTATGGGTCAAGAGATTGCTAAGTCGCATGTGTTCTCTAAGCTTGACATTGTTAATGCCTTTAACCAGACCTGGGTGATAGAAGGTCAGGAATGACTTGCCACTATCCAAAAAAAGAGGGGTAATTTCAATTTTTAGTAATGCCCTTTGGGTTGCTTAATGCACCGGCCACATTTAAAAGAATGATTGATAGATTGCTGGGTGATCTCCAACTCACTTGAGCAGCTGCATATATTGATAATATTTTGGTTCACTCCATGACTCCCAAACAACATGTAAAGGACTTGGAAGCAGTAGTGGGTGCCCTTCATAAGGCAGGCCTGATCGTCAAGCCTTCAATTACAAGGCTTATAGGGATAAGATTACCTTTTTGGGCAATCTAGTCTTAAAAGATGGGTATGCTATTCCCCCCCACAACAAGTTGGACGCTATCCACGAATGTTCAACTCCAGCAACCCAAAAACAGTTGAAAAAGCTTTTTGGGCGCTATCATTTTTTTTTGAGAAATTTTCCCCAGACCTTTCCCAGTTAGCCGCTCCACTTTCCCACTCATGGGTAAGAGTGTTCCCTTTTGTTGGACACCTGAGTGCCAGCAGGCAAAGTCAATTAGAGAGTTGTTCTTACCACCCCATTCTAAAACATGCAGACCACTCCAAACCCTATATCATTGCATATGATTCCTCATCTGTTGCAGTTGGGGCCACCCTGCTTTGAGCACAATGGTTTAGAACATCTGGTCACTTATTTTTCCTGAAAATTCTCCTCTGAACAATCCTGGGCCATCTATGATAAGGAGTTGGCAGCTGTAGCATGGGCTTTGACTCATTGGTGGTATCTGTTACAAGGCGCTCAGCATGAGTTAATGGTGCATATGGATCACCAAACCCTTCTGTATTTTTGTAAACCACAGAAGTTGGCAAATAGGCAAGCTCACACCTACTAGGATTTGTGTAGTTTCAACTTCAAATATGAGTTTGTGAAAGGTGCGTTAAATATGCTTCCTGATTTCCTTAGTCACAACCCTGCTCATTGCCCCATGGACTCAGATGAAGCAGACCTGGTTTCCGTGATTCCCACCACCCAAAACTTATCCATTGTACCTCCCGTGGTCTCATCAGTTAACTTAGCTCCTGATGCGCCTTTTGATTCACGAGTTTTAGCAGCTCAAATGACCTGTCCCAAAGGAATGGAGCTATTGGAACAATTTTCCCTTCCAATTCATAAACATTCCCTATATTCCTTGGTGGAGAGTCTTATTTATTTTTGGTTGTGGGTGTGGGTTCCTCCTCTTTAGAGCCAAAGTCTTTTGAGCTCATCACAACCCCCACTCACAATTGATCATCCAGATAATAAAAAATGTATAAATTTTATTAATTGGACTTATAATTGGGCAAGATTGTCAAAAGAAGTACTGGCCTGGATCTCTGATTGCATTATCTGCGTGAAATCCAAGTCAAATTGATCAGGAAGGAATGGTCTCCTTCACCCTTTACAACAGGTTGAGGATCCATAGACATCAGTGTCCGTGGATTTTATTGTCAAATTTTTTTCTAATGGGTTTACTGCGGTGATGGTGCTGGTCAATTGTTTTACAAAATTTTCCCTATTTATTCCATGCTCTTCTGTGATTTCGAAAGAAAAAACAGCCCATCTCTTCATGCGACATGTGTTTTCTATATTTGGTCCCCTGCAGGAGATTATCAGTGACTGTGGTCCATAGTTTAAAGCGCAGTTCTGGAATGAGCTTTAATCCATTTTAAAAACTACACCCTTTTGTTACACAGCATATCATCCCCAGTATGATGGACAAACTGAGCAGGTTAATATAATCTTAGAACAGTACTTACGCTGCTATGCTGCAGCCACACAGGATACCTGGTCAAATGACCTTCCTCTTGCTCAATTTGCTTATAACAATGGAACGCATGCCTCTACGGGGGTTTCCCCTATGAGGCAACTTTGGGGTATAACCCCTCGTTTTCAGTCAGTCCTTGTATGCATCCAGAGGTCTCAGCTGCCATGGATCATGTAGAGCACATTTGGTCTACTCAGTCCTTGGTGCAGAAGCATCTCACTAAGGCTATCAGTGACTACAAGCGTTTTGCGGATTGGAAGCGGTTTTGTGGCCATGATATTGTGGTGGGTTTAGATGTCATGCTCGATATGCTCCATTTGAGATGCAGGTAGCCTCCTGGAAGTTTGTAAGCAAGCGTTCAGGTCCCCACTTGGTGGAGGAGGATTTGGGTAATGGTTCTTTCTGATTAAAATTGCTTTTCACTGAAAACAAAATTTAGTTTTCCACATATCTCATCTGTCCCTGTCTAAAGAGACTATTCCCTTGCATCCTGAGCTGATAGTGATTGAGGATGCGGAGGAGGGCTTAGTAGAGAGCATTTTAGCATCCCACAAATCTCAAAGGTCAATTTAATATCTTGTCGCTTGGAAGGGTTATCCAGCCTATGAGAACAACTGGGTCAAGGCTCATGTTTGTGAGAACTGCATGGAACTGGTCAAGGCATTTCACGTGTCCCATGCTGATTCTCCCTGTCCCCCCAGAAAAAGTTGTAACTTTAATGGCTATCAAGTGCTTAAGGCTCACAAAAATGTAGCTCTCAAAAAGTTTCCCAGTGGTGACACCCCTCCTCTGGCAAAAAAAGGGTAAAGTAAGTCTAGTGGAACGTCCCCTCTGCATGGACTGGGCAATTTTCCCATTTCCTAATAAAAAAGGGTCTGAAGAGGGCGGCTGTACCCTTCGTCACCCAGGGAGACATCACCCATGTGGCAGACAAGTGCTGGGTAACAGCTCTCCCTCTGAAGAATCTTCCACCAGTTCTCACGCTTTCAACACAAAATTAGTTTACAGAATTGAGGAAATCTGCACAGAAATCATTGGCAACCATCTCCCCATGAGCTTGAGGAACTTTATATAACTGATGTCACTGAATCCTCAGAATAAAAGCCAAAATGTCTGAAATCAACGGGAATAAAGCCTGATGGCAGAAAACTGATAGTCATAAGGGGATAATTAAAAATTCTCATTCAAAATCACCGATGGTATTGATCCATTGAGCAGTACAGTTGCTGACACCAAACTCCCATTGAAATCATCAGGAACAATCCCAGATGGGCATTTATCACCATCGGGTACTGTTGCCAATAGTTTGAAACACCCATTTCAAAAATTTGGGATTGGTGTTCAATGGTACCCATTTGTCCAAACGAATGCTCCAGCGACTGGGCATGGGCAGGTTGGCCATCCAAACCCATTTCTGACCCGTTGGGACTACCCCTATGTGGGGTGGCCCTGTGGGATTCCCATTGCCTGTCAGGCCATATGCCATTGCACTAACTGATGTAAATGCAGTAAAGCCTTGGGTCAGGCGTTTGTGGACAAAACAATAGTGACTCAGACTGTCGCCAAATCCTTTGATGTTGGTTCAGATTAGAATCTTTTCCCTCCTCCATAAAACTTCGCTAGGTTATGTCAAATTTGAGGGACCCAATGCTGTTGCTTTGACAAGCTGACCCAAAAAACACTATTTAATCAGGCGCGTCACACTGAGAATTTTTGGTCAATTTCTTAACTTTTACTTTCAAAAAATTCTCTCTAGTACCCAAATTTTATATTCTAATTCAATTCTTCTTGCTGAAGTTCTAATGGCACTGACTTGGTGGCTCATCGGCCTTATACTGGATGGGCTATACCAGTTTTGATGGTCACAATTGCTCCCAGCATAGTAAACTGGATCCATCATGCAAGAAATTCCTGGGAATTTAATCCCGTTGTTGAAGCTATCCTCTACCAGAATATTGGAATCCTGTGGCCTTACATATCTCACTTTAAGCATGGATTCTCCCCCTTGTCTCTGCTTTAGTGATGACCCCTTCCATTGGAAATACCAAAGAAGTTAATCCAGTAATGCACCACCCTGCAGTAAGCCCCTCAGGGTCTGGTGTTGCATCAGTTTGGTTCATTACCTGTTTCCTTTTTATGTTTTCTGCACATCAATGATCCATTGTTGCCCAGCTTCCCACACCATACAACATCAATCAAGTTGAAATGCCTCTGGCATTCTGGCTTGCTATTTGGGTGCTTTTGCATTCTGACTGGTAGGACAGTCTAAACTTCTTATGTCTTTTTCCTGACACCCTCACTTACATGTGACTACAAAGGGTTCTTCCCAGATAGGCCAAGATTCTCACTCTAGAAGCGATGCAATTGTGGTAATACATCACCAAGTTGATATCTGGAAGGAAGGGATAGAAGCCTGGAGCTCATTAGCTGCTTGGCCCTCTTTAGTGACAGTCTTTTCTAAGTTAGTCATAACCTCTGCTTGTAATTGGATGATGTGCTGGGCTAACTTATATATGGCTGCTCATGGTTTTTCTGTCAGAGAAGACATCTTGTGCTAATAAATTCGGTATATCAGGCTCTCATCCATACAACACCCAGAAAGGGGACATATTGAGAATGTTATAGTAACCAATAAGGTAGGCCAGGAGGGCACTGAGTAAGTAGAGATCCTAGTGGACAGGGTCTGAATTGGCCATTTTGCAGAGTATAGAGACCATTGTCAGTTAACTCTTTCTACGGCCCCATTTATGAATGGGTTATAGGGGTTGGGAAGAGTTGTTGTGTTCCCATAGAGGTGGAGAGGAGCTTAATCACTCAAGAGAGGTAAAGTTTTCCCATTGTCACAAAGGAGAACCCATGGGCAAACATGCCATGTGAAGATATATTGATGTAAGAAGGTAGCATTGGCTTCAACAGTCTGAGCGGGGAGAGCAGCGGCTTCAACCCATATGGTGAAATGATCAACTCCAACTAAGATATAACGATTTTCCCTGTTAGTCTGAGGTAGAGGACCTACCACATTCAAACTTAAGATGTGGAAAGGTTGTTGGGCCGTTGTAGGTTAGTACTGATAACAGGTCTTGAAGCTATAATACTTTTTACAGGTCAGACAGGCATCTAGGACTTCAGCTATGGTCTTTATGATGCCCTCCCAGTAATACCGTTTTTTATACCACCCATAGATTTTTCAGACTCCGCCATGGCCCATGACAATGTGAGACTCCAGGATCACAGGTACTTGCTCTATAAGCCTTAAATAAGGCAACCAGTTTACTCAACTTTCTTATTTAACTTCCCACTCTCCCCCTTAATGTTGCAGTAGTGCTGAGATAGCATCTTCCGTACTGTTTCATCTATATCAGCCTATGTATCAGGAGTCATGAGGAAATCATGTAACCTCTCCGTTTCATTATTGTCTAAGTGAAGGACTGACAGCCAGGTAATCCATTGAAATTCATGTGGAGCGTCCCAGCTCTGTGCTCAATGGTCATGTCATAATGTTGGAGCTTCAAAGTTTAGCGTGCCAACCGCCCTGGGGGATCTTTTATGTTCTGAAACCACTTCGAGGATGCATGATCAGTATTACCCTTAGATGGAGTCCCATATAGGAATGAAAGTAGTACTTTACAATGACTAGGACCTCCAGGCACTCCTTCTCAGTGACGCTGTAGTTGCACTCAGCTTTTAAAAGCATTTTGCTTATATAAGTCATGGGATGATCAACCCCATGCTCCATCAATTGAGCCAAGATAGCTCCAACAACATAGTCAGAGGCATCCGTGAATAACATGAAGGGCTTGCCATAGTCAGGGTGGTGGAGTATCGGCTTTTTTGCAATAGCTCCTTCAGGGTCTCAAACGTAGCCTTTTGTTCAGCACCCCAAAGGAAAGGAGTGTTTTTAGCCAGGAGGCGGACAAGGGCTTGCTGAGTTGGGCGAATTTAGGGATAAATTGATGGTAATACCCAATCATGCTTAAGAATACCTGCGTGTTGCAAAGAGTTTTGGCGCCGACATCTTGATATTGCTTCGACCTTATCTTTTAGAGGTTAAACCCCATTCTTTGAGATAGCGTGCCTGAGGAAATTCAGCTTCTTCTGAAAGAAAGTACATTTAAAGGGCTTTAGTTTGATATTAGATGCCCAAAAGCGTTAAAACACTTCTTTTAAGTGCATGAGATGCTCATTGAACGTATTGGAAAAAACTTTGATATCATAAATATAGACAATCAAAGAGCTTAGCTTAAGATCCTAGAGAATGCAATCCATCGCCCACTGAAAAGTAGCAGGCGCATTACACACCCCTGAGGTAGCTAAGTGGGTTGAACAAACCCTCACTGCAGATAAGGGCACACTTCTCATAATCCTGTTAACAAAGTTTATCTGCTAGTACCCGCTAGCCAATTCTATGACAGAAAAGAATTTAGACCCAGAGAGTTGGTCCAGAGCGTTGTCAATACATGGGATAGGGTAACTATCCTTCTTTGTGAGGCTCTTTAATTTGCGGTAGTCCATCATTACCCAATGGCCTCCATTTTCTTCTTTATTCGTAGAAGAGGGGACTACCAAGGGCTTTGTGAGGGCACCAGAAACCCAGCGTCCAGAAGCTGTTTGATCTCCATCCGCATCTGTAACTCCTCAACTTTGGATTTGCAGTAGGATTTGGAGCGGATAGGTTGAGCCTCCCCATAATCAATAGTATGATTCAAAACCTTCATGTGCCCATAGTCAGTGTCATATTGGAGAAAATGTCGCTATTGGCCTTATGAAGGGTGCGTACTTAGTCAAGCTCAGCTGGTGTTAGTTTATCAGAGATATGAACAGTAGGCAAAGTACATAAGGATTTATCAGCGGGTAAGCCCATATCCCCCATAGACTCAATAAAGTGAACTTGTTTAATGTCCTCAATAGAAACCAGCAGGCTTCTTTCCATCTCCTGATGTTGCTTGAAAACTATGTCCTTTTTGGTGAGATTTCCCAATAGGAGTTAAATAGGTCGTTTATAAGCTGGGTCTAGTTTGCCTGGCAATACTCAAGGCTTTAGAGGTCTAACTCCGTTAATGCTGATTAGGTGCAATAATCAGTTGTGGAATTAGTAAGATAATCTTAGTGTCAACTACACGTTGTTCACCCACCTTGATTACTACTTCTTTGTATGCATAAAAGGTGATACCCTCTAGAGCGTCCACTGAGTGAGGCAACATTTTTTTATTTTGTTCCGCCTTTGTATAGTGTAGAAACAAAGCGGAGGAGGTGTGACGAACGGGGTCTCTCCACATTGCCACAAAGCAGTTGGGCAAGAGGGCCCATGTGAGTGCCCATAGGCAAGAGAGGGATGCTGTGGTGAGGTCCCGCGTTTGTTGGCTTGTTGAGCAATTTAGATATCCTTGGAACACTGTAAGGATGATGCTCACACTGAGGAGGGCAGTTTGGCCTCCAGAGAGAGCATACAGAGAGGCGACAGCTCTGTCAAAATCTGAGGAATGGTCCATGTTGATTCACTCAAAATCCACGATTTTCCTTGAAATCTCAAATAAAATGATTTCAAAATTTCAAAATTTTATTTTTGATTTTATAGGTTTTTATTGTATTTATTAGAAGACGAAGTTGTCTTAAACACCTTCACTTGGTTTGTTTTATATTAGGGAATGGGGAATATGGGGAAATTGGACCCCGCGGAGTCTGCAGCGGTGGACTATCCATGGGCCTACTTTGAGAATCTCAGTCTCCAATATTCTCATCTAGGCCCATTCTAGACCATCCGTCAAGTACCTGTGGCATTACAGAAACTTTTTTGCATATATTTCTGTTTGTTGAGGATGAATCAGAGCTCATCTCCACCTTATCACTAAAATTCCCATTTTTGGGATAATTTGGCCCAGCAGCCCCTGATTTGCTGGGCTGCCCTTCACTGTGGCTCTCAATAATTTTGATGAGCGGCGGATTCAGCTTGGCAGCTCCTGATTCGTTGAGCTGCCCAATGCCATCATTTCCTTTTCTGGAGTTATTTGGCTTGACAGCTGCATCAAGCTGCCAAATGCTGACATTTCCTCTTTTAGTGTTATTCAGCTTGGCAGCTCCTGATTTGTCAAGCTGCCAGATGCTGACATTTCCTCTTTTAGTGTTATTTGGCATGGCAGCTCCTGATTTGCTGAGCTGCCCAATGCCATGATTCATGCTGCTTCCATTTTTGGCATAATTTGGCTTGGCAGCCCCTGATTCACTGGGCTGCTCTTTGCTGTCACCAATTGCTACACATGAGGCCTCAGAATTTGGGTTGGCGGCCTCTGATTGGCCCAGTTGACATTTACGTCAACTTTTGCTGCCTTTGCCTCAGGTTTTGTAAGTTTTGTGGCATCTGATTTGTCAGAATGCCATTTCTGAGGGTCATTGCCCTCAAGCCCAATGCTTTTATGTATATTTAGTGTGACACTATTAGCCACGATCCCCACCTTAGGGGGGTCAGGGCTATGTGGCGGTCAGGCAGCGCCTTGACCATCACATCACCCCCCTCAGAGGAGAGCCCCTGCGCCCCCAGTATTCCTCCACCTTCCAGGGACAGTTGGCGCAGTCGGCGGCTGTTTGCCAGGAGGATTCTTCTATCAGGTAGCTGACCCATTTCACCAAGTACCATCACTTTTTGCGAGTGATCTTGGTGTCTAGAATCTCCTCCACCTTGTATTCAGCCTCCCCTGGGTTGTCCAACTGGACCAGCTCCAGTTTTGTTGGTATGGGTCCTTCATACTTCCTAAGCTGCAAAACATGTAAAACTGGGTGTGCGCGCAATCCTTCCAGGAATTCCATTTGTACGCCACCTCATTCACCTGTCAGATGACCTTGTAGGGTCCCAGGTTGACTGGTCCAAACTTCCTACACTTTTCCTGGGGGTGTGTAGTGTTTTGCATTTATTAATACATAGTCACCATCTTTGAGGGGTGGAGCCTCTGAGCGATGCGCATCCACCTTCCTCTTCTGAGCCTCTGTCGCCTTCTCCAGGTTGGCTCTCAAAATCTCGAAATTTTCCTTTATTCCAGCCACTAACTCATCCGCCGCAGGGTTTGTTCCCCCTGCGTGTCCCTCCATCATCTGAGGGTGATACCCATGGTTTGCAAAAAAGGGTGACATCCCAGTCGATGAATGCACCAGGTTGTTGTATGCAAACTGTGCAATCCTCAGCCACTTGATCCAATGATCATGTCACGTGGTGAGGTAGCACCGTAGGTACTGTTCCAGGGTCTGGTTGACCCTCTCCATCTGGCCATCTGACTGGGGGTGGTAGGCGGAGGAATGGCAAGGTTTAATTTTTAAATTTTCCAGGAGGTGATCCCAAAACCTGGAGATGAACTGCGGGCCCCTGTCTGAGATGATCTCATCTGGGAGCCCATGTTGAGCAAAGACCTCCCTCATAAAGATTTTGGCCATGTCCTTCGCCATGACCTTAGAGGTGCAGGGGAAGAACTCAGCATACTTTGTTAGATGGTCCACCACCACCATGACCGCATCATAGCCCTCCAATTTAGGGAGCCCAGTGATAAAATCCACGCTCAGGGAGGTCCATGGCATTTGGGCGATCTGCAGTGGCTTGAGCTTCCCTGCGGGTTTGTTTTGGGATGGCTTTGAATGGGCGCAGGTAAGGCAGCGCGCGGTATACCCTCTCACCATTCCCACTAGGCCCAGCCAGGAGTAGTTTCAGCATATTAACTTGATCATTTTTCCCACCCCTGGGTGTCCCGCCAGGGGGTGGTCATGGCATAGCTCCATTACCTCAGTTTGAAGCTTGAGCGTCGGGACCCATAGGCGGTCATGGTGCAGGATGAGGCCTCCCTCCTTCCTGAAATTCTTGTAGCCTTCGCTGGGGTCCCCTCCCTCTAGCTCTCTCCTGACCGTTTCTCCAAATTTGGTGCATCGTTGGGCTGTCCAGATTCTCTCTTTTAGGTCAGCGCGTTCCTCCTGTATTGATGCAAACAGCTGGGGAGGGAGCATCATGGCCATGTTGAACTCATCCAGCTCCTCCTTTGTGAAGGACATTTTTGGGTCCCAGCTGAGTAGGTCTGGGAGTAGGTTGCTCTCCCCAGGCTTATATTCTATCTTGAAATCATACTGAGATAGCTCCAGGTGCCAGCGGGCTTGTCGTTGGTTCATCCTATGGGGGCTCTTGTGGAACTCCAAGGCCCTGTGGTCAGTTTGGATTGTGAATGGATGGCGCATGTACAACAGATGATGCTGCCACTCATCCAGTGCTGCGACAATCGCCAGGAGTTCCTTGTCATAGACAGGGTAGTTGGTTTCCGCTGGTAGCATCTTCCTGCTGAAGTAGCATACTGGGTGGTCCAAACCATCCTCCCCTGCCTGCAGTAGGACCGCCCCAATGGCAAAATTTGATGCATCTGTCTCTACTATGAATGGGCGATTGGCGTCTGGGTGCGCTAGGACTGGCGCTGTGAGGAGGGCCTCCTTGATGGCCTGGAACGCCCTCTCCTCTTCCTCCCCCATTTGAAAGGGACTTGCCCGGTCAACTGGGTAAGCGGGGTGGCTGTTTCTGAGAGGTCCTTGGTGAATCTCCTCAGGAAATTCACCACACCTAAGAAACTGCGCACACCTGTCTTGTCCGTTGGCGCTGCCCATTCCTTCACTGCCATCAGCTTGTCTGGGCAGATGGCTGTCCCCTTTTCAAATACAACGTTTCCTAGGAAAGACACTGAGCCCCTGTAGAACTCGCATTTGGAGGGCTTTAGACGCAGGTTGGCCTTGTCCAGTGCACTGAGGACCCTCTTGACGTCCTCTGTGTGCATCTCACGAGACTTGGAGAACACCAAGATGTCATCCATGTATGCGACGCAGCATCTCCTGATCAAGTCGCCCAGGGCATGGTCAATGGTCCTTTGGAAAACGGCAGGGGCGTTCTTGAGTCCAAATGGCATAACCCTGTATTCATATACCCCTAGGTGGCACTTGAATGCCGTGTACTGTTGGTGCTCTGGTACAACTGGCACTTGGTTGAAAGCGTCAACCAGGTCTAACTTAGTGAACACCTGACTCCCAGCGATCATCTGTGAGATGCTCGCCATCAGCGGGATGGGGTAAGGGTCCATTTCCGTTATGGCATTTATGCGGCGGTAGTCCACACAGGGGCGGAGCTCGCCATTGGCCTTAGGGACCAGGAGGATGGGAGATACCACAGGAGATTTTGAGGGCACTATCATCCCTCGCTCCAACATATCCTTCACGTACTGGTCTAGGGCTTCCTTTGCTCTGGGGTTCAGGGGGTACACTGGGCTTCCTTTTGGGAGCTCAGCATCCCCTTTGAACTTGAACGAGAATGCAAAGGGGCCCTGTGGATCGCAGGGGGAGGCGACGCTCTTCTGGAACAGGTGCTCATAGTCTCTGAATTCCTCCGGTATCTGTTCCTTCTCCGCCCCTAAGTGCACAGAGTTCACACCAGGCCTGCTTCTGCCAGAGGTAAAGAATTCTAACGACAAGGGCTCTTGTTCCTTGGGGTGAAGCATCACCTGGCCCTCCTCCAAATCAAAGTGTGGGAGTACTTATGCCACCATTTCATGCCCAGAACGATGGGGTGGGGCAGGTTCTGGATGGCGCAAAAGTCTTCCCAGAAATGGTGGATTCCCTGTTGGAGCTTGATCTTGGACTCAACCTCCCAGCATTCTGACGACTTGGAGGTGTCCACAAGGGTCATGGTACCCTTTTCTCGCATTTTTACTCTTAATTTCTTGGCTAGCTCTCAGTCCATGTAGTTTTCTTCAGCCCCGGTATCCACTAAAGCCCACAGTTTTTCTAACTTGGCCCCTTTCTCTTTCTTCTTTCGCTTCAAAGTAAACGGAATAAACAGGTAAGAGGAACCATTTCCTTTATTGAGTGACGAGATGCGGGCAGGGGTTGGGCGAAAGTTGTAAGTGGGGCCGTCTGGGCCGCTGGGAGCAGTGGGTGCAGGAGCTGCAAGGCGTGGGGCATTCTCCCCGGGGCCCCCTGCTCCTGTTGCCCCATATGGCTTGATATGGGCTCTGACTCCGCGCATCATCCGCGGAATCTATTGTGATTCCCAGGCACAGGGGCCCTGGCTTGGGCCAAGGCTAGCTGGTTTTCTACCTGGAAGCAACAGTGACCTCTTCTTCCAAGGTTGCCCCCAGGCGGGTGGCGGCCATAGCTGTGAGGATGTCTGGGCGAAGGTTCTGTCTGAACATCTGTGTGAGCTGGGAAGGAGACACTTTGGCGGCTTTGGCTAGGGGTCAGAACAACTGAGCGTACTCTTTGACGGCCATTTTCCCTTGGCTGAGGGCCAAGAGCGCAGACCAGGTGGCATCCTGAGAGTCATTTGGGGTGGCGGCTCTTTCCACAAGGTGGAGGCAGTCCTCCAGAGAAGCAGGAAGGGCCGGCTGAGTCTCCAATAGGTTGGTAAGCCAGATTGACAGGTTCTTTGGTAGGTCCGCTATCACCTGGGCAATCTGGAGGGATGCGGCTGTTGTACCCCAGAGGCTGCTGTAAGGCGGGCCTGTAATCTAACGTGGGAGAAGGTACCGTGCATAACACTCAACTCCTCTGGGGTCAATGCTTGTCTAAACTTGGATGTGGCATCAACGTGTTGGACATAAGCGATTGAATTCCCTTGAGATGGGAGGAGATGAGCGGCTTCCCTCAGCAGGAACAGGATGGAGAAGATGACCATCAGGAGAGTGGTAGTGTGCTCATACCAGGCAGGTAGGGCTCTTCCATGTGGTCCCCCCATCCCATCCCATAAAAGGGAGATGAGGTTGAATGAACTTTATCTAATGTGATGAATGGGGTCTCTCCACATTGCCACAAAGCAGTTGGGCAAGAGGGCCCATGTGAGGGCCCATAGGCAAGAGAGGGCTGCTGTGGTGAGGTCCCTGCGTTGTTGGCTTGTTGAGCGATTTAGATATCCTTGGAACACTGTAAGGATGATGCTCACACTGAGGAGGGCAGTTTGGCCTCCAGAGAGAGCATACAGAGAGGCGACAGCTCTGTCAAAATCTGAGGAATGGTCCATGTTGATTCACTCAAAATCCACGATTTTCCTTGAAATCTCAAATAAATGATTTTAAAATTTCAAAATTTTATTTTCAATTTTATAGGTTTATTTGTATTTATTAGAAGATGAAGTTGTCTTAAACACCTTTGCTTGGTTTGTTTTATATTAGGGAATGGGGAATATGGGGAAATTGGACCCTGTGGAGTCCGTGGGTGGCAGACTATCTGTGGGCCTACTTTGAGAATCTCAGTCTCCAATATTCTCATCTAGGCCCATTCTAGACCATCCGTTGAGTACCCGTGGCATTACAGAAACTTTTTTGCATATATTTCTGTTTGTCGAGGATGAATCAGAGCTCATCTCTACCTTATCACTAAAATTCCCATTTTTGGGATAATTTGGCCCAGCAGCCCCTGATTCGCTGGGCTGCCCTTCACCGTGGCTCTCAATAATTTTGATGAGTGGCGGATTTGGCTTGGTCATTTCCTTTTCAGCTCCTGATTCGCTGAGCTTCCCAATGCCATGATTCATGCTGCTTCTGTTTTTTCATAATTCAGCTTGGCAGCCCCTGATTTGCTGGGCTGCTCTTTGCCATCACCAATTGCTATACATGCAGCCTCAGAATTTGGGTTGGCGGCCTCTGATTGGCCCAATTGACATTCATGTCAACTTTTGCCACCTTTGCCTCGAGGTTTTATAAGTTTTGTGGCATCTGATTCATCAGATTGCCATTTCCGAGGGTCGTTGCCCTCAAGCCTGATGTTTTTATGTATATTTAGTGTGACACTATTAGCCATGATCCCCACCTTAGGGGGGTCGGGGCTATGTGGCAGTCAGGCAGCGCCTTGACCGTCACAGGAGGGTACTCAACTGTGCAAGCATATTCTTTTTTATTAAGCTCAATATTAGTCAGAATCAGAGGAACAATATAGTTAAGCAGGGAGAGATAGCCCTGCTCCAAGTTTCTAATCTTTTCATAATTGAGCATAAACTATGTACCAATGAGTATATCATAGCTATTTTTTGCTAAGACCAGCGCTGGTAGCAACTGAATGAGCTTCTCAAAACAAATGGGCAGTGAAGAGTACGCCCTGATGGCATGGGTGTTATTTGGGCCTGCAATTCCAAATTCTTAATTGTAGTTGAGGTCAGAGGCCAGATTAATTTTTTGATGAATTAGGTTGACACAACGTTCACTGAGGATCCAGTGTCAATAATAGCACTAACCTGAACTCCATTGATGACGACCTCCACTTTGGTCAATGTTGCATCCAAGTTGGGGGAAAGAGCGAGGACTGCTTTTTAATGGAGAGTTGAGGCATGTCTTTTAGAAGTCTCAGGGTATTTATATTGAATAGAATGCAGGGTATGAACACACTGGGTGGATTGGATCAGTGTGGCAATGAGCTAGTCAGCGTCACTGGCAGTGTCAATGACCTCAAAACCCTCAGCACTTGATGAAGATAAGTTCTTCAGGGTATCCTAGCCATATCCACTCTCTTTGGGTTCAACCTTTTTGGGTACCTCCACTTTACCTGGGGCTCCTAAAACATACTGACCAAAATCTTCACAACCCTCTTCAGACTTGTCATAGTAGGGGTTATCAATGCATGTCAGGGAGTCAATTGGCTATGAAGCACGTTCATGGCTTTCTTTGCTACAGGAGAGGACCTGTGAGCGCTCATCCACCCTAATATCTATGGGAGGAGGCGCTGTAAATGGCACAGCTCTACATTTGTCCTTTGAAGTAGTATATTTGGGATGCTCCATGGCCATAGTTTTTGGACGATGGATGGCCAGAGGAGAGACCGAGGGGGATAGAGATAGTGCCTTTGTGGGACGTGACAATTAAGGCGCTTTGTAAGGCCGCTCTGACGAGGGAGGAGTGCAAGACAAAGTGATAGCTAACTTCACTGTCTGAACTTTAGGTACTCAAGATGGAGAGGAGCACTGCCCTGTCACTGTTAGTATCCTCTGCCTATTTGCATGTAGAGGAGGAGCATCTTGTTGCTGCAGCTCCGTGGGAGCAGCTTTCAAAGGGACACAGCCATATAAGAGGCTAAAGGAGGTGAAGTGGATTTTTGCTTCAGAGCTCCTGGCATAGTATCACATTCATAGAAGTTGACCACTGCTAGCAGAGCCTCCTTGATATCCTGTATGTGTCGAAAGGAGCGCTTTATGGAAGAGATATGCATCACCAAGAAGGGATGGGACGCTAAGGCAGACAAGATATCAGCAATAGCATCATTTCTAGATAGCATTTTGGAAAACAGCAGAGGTTTAGCTTTAATATAGAATCTCTCAACAAAAGAGGTAATTGATTCTCCTTAATGAAGACTAAGGCAAATAAAGGCCTGTTTTTGCTTTTGTAAACTCTATATGGAGCAAATTCCTCAATAAGCGCTTGCTTAACATCCTCCCAGGTGCTGAGGTTGACCATGTTGGGAACCATTATCTCTTGAGCCATACAACTCAAGCAGGGGAAAATGTAACTGGCTTTTTGCTGGTCAGTCGTTCCTTCCATCACTTATTCATAAACAAACAGAAAGGAGGATATACTTCCCTTACCAGGTGTAAACTTGTATCAGAGAGATATTTTTGATGAATGATAGGTGAGGCCCCATGAGGGCCTTGAGAAAAGTGCTTCTCAAGCCTTTAAAGGCGAGAAAAAGCACTGGAAAGTTGTTGCTCTAAAGCTAATAGCCTTAGTTGAGATCCAGCGGAGAGGTTATGATGGTCACTTTCCCCACCAACCTCCAATTTAATATGTCAGGATTTCACCAAATTTGCATATCTCCAAAAAATCCCCTTCCTCAATTCCCCTGACATCATCAGAAGGAGTGAGCAATCTATTGCAATCTATCAAAGTTAATGATCAATCAGATCCTGATCAACTGATTGAAGATTTGATCGCGCAGAGATTAATTCACTCTGATAGATTACAAACTGTAAAAAAGCCTATAAATATTTCCTCTTTCAAAAATAAAAATTAGGTCGAGTTTAACCTGTATTTTCTTATTTACTTCATTGCATTTTTGGAGAATCCGCCCAGTGTAACTTTGAGATACAACCTGCCCCATTGGAAGTGTAATTCAAAACTTCCAGACTGGTGCTCACTACAGGGGCTCTCTGAGTTATGCACCAGTGACCACGTCTATCACCATGGATTCTCAATTTTCGCCTGACGAGGCTCAAGATCAAGAGCAAGGCAGTATTTTACGATGGGTCCCTTCAATTGGAGCCCAAATCCCAAGATTACCCTCCACGTTGGAATTTTGGGCCAACTTGGAATTCTATAATCCTAACTTAAGTTTTGCCTCAGACTTTCAAATGCCACCTGAGGCCTTGCAAAATATCATCAATCAATTACTTGAAGGGGCTCTAATCCCTGGAATACGTTCTACCCAATCTTGATCAAATGCAGTACCTTCTATATTGTGAGAAGTGCTGCAAACCTCTCAAATGCCAGGGATTGGCTCCAAACAATATCTACAACAACTTGTACATCCTACATTATACCACTTGCTACCTGTAGTTGGAATGCACCATCAAGGGATGCTCAATTTACTAGAAGGACTCCAATCCTTGAATAATTATATTTCTGAGTTTTTCAAGTCAGCCTCCAAGTTTAGCTGAGATAATTGTGATGCTATTATTAATAATCAAACTTCCCTCAACGAAGTACAACAGCAGCTCATTCAGTTTGATCATGGGATATCAAATTTTATTGATGTACAGTTTCCAAAAAAGGTTCAAGAGATCCAGAAGGAATGGAGAGAGGGTGTTTCCCAACTCTCTGAGCGTAGTCAATCAATGGAGGAAGAAATTAGAACCCATCTTTTTCAATTGGAACAATTGTACTCAGGAATTCAGTTCTGGGTCAATGAAGTAGAGAAACCTCTGGAAATATGGGTCCTCCTGGGGTAGAAGGACCTCGTGGGCCACCTGGAGGTGTAGGGCCTCGTGGACCTCCTGGAGCTGATGGGCCCCATGTGGACCCCCAGGTGCAGATGGACCTCGTGGACCTCCAGGCGCTGATGGTCATTCAGGATCTTATCAGCAAATTAACTCTCTCATGAACATGATGACCCACTTACGTGAACAATTCTCTAAGGTGGCCAAAGAATGCAACCTAACCCCTGATGGGGTACCAATTGACCCCCTTTTGACTCTGCAGTCCTTGTCTGATGAATTGATCAATTTGGGAAAGTGGGCCAAGGACACTGATATCTTATTACATGCTTGTGAATCAAAAGGGGAATTGCTCCAAGCGAAAATCGAGACTCTGGAACTCAAGTACAATGCACAACAGGAACAGATTTTTGAGCTATCTCGCTGACTAGATGAGAAAGTAGGGCATGCAGACCTGAATTGATGGATTAACAAAATTTGGATGGAAGCTGTTGGTCCTTACCCTCAATTTTCTTCTCAAGCTTCAGATTCTGCCTCTTATGTGTCTACTCAATCTGAACAACCTGGAGTGCATGTTTTGACTACCAATGCTCCCATGAGTTTCAAGCCAGTATTCAAGGACAAATACTCCCCAGGGGAAGGCAGCATTATCGCCTTTCTATATCTGTATGAAAAGGCATTAAGTGAGGCCATGGATCACCAAAAGATGAATTACTTGCCTAATTGCCTTACTTGATTGGCTCAAGATATTATGGTTCCCCACTTAATGACTTGCTCTACTTGGGCTCAAGTCAAAGAAGCATTGATCAAAGAATTTGGAAGTGAGCAGACCCTATCTTCGCAAAAACAGGCCTTTATGGGTATACAGCCCCACCAAAATGAATCTATTAAGGACTTTGCTCATCAGTTCTATTGGGAAGCTCAAACTCTTGTAGCCTGTGGTTGGTTAAACTTGGATGATGCAATAACCGCAGTTCTGTCAGCCTTTACTACTAGGACGCAAATGCAAGTTTATCTGATCAGTGTCAAAAAGAATTTCTGAAGTATTTTGGATATTAAGGAGGCCTTATTGGAGTTGCCCCCTCAATTCTCCAAAAAACCCCGAGTTTATGAGTCTCCTAGACCTAGTCAGCCCAAAGTCTTTGCCATGCCTGAGAACACTAGAGCGATCCAGTGTAATTACTGTCATCGCTACTTTCATACTGAGGATCGTTGTTTTAAAAAGGAAGCAGATGAAAAAAAGAAAAGAGATAAGACCAATAAGATTCTTCACCTTGATAATGATGTGAGTGCGCAGCAAGAGCAGCAAAGTTCAATTGAGTGTAATAAAGATGACCATTCTTCTTATTCCTTGCCCTCCTTATTGGCATTATCCTCTCAGTTTGGAAGCACCATTACCCGAATTAATTTCTGAGTAAATCAAATCAATGCCAAGGCTATCATAGATACTGGATCCCCGGTGAATGTTGTCTCCTCCAAATTGGTCAAATGGATCAAATTAACCCCCAATATTTCTCATTATGAAGAATATGGCACCGCCAGCCCTCAGAGTACTTGGTCTATTGGAGCTTTTTCATCCTTCCTCTGAAAATTGGGAAATTAACCTTTACCATTCCAGCGATTGTGCTTGATAATTTGAGTTATGACCTACTCTTGGGAACTCAATTTTTATGAGAATTTGATGGAATTATCAACTACCCTGACTCATCGTTGTCTCTCTTGGGTATCAAGTTCCCTTACTTTTATCTGATCATGCTTCCACTTGACGTCAGTTATGTCTGCTAGAAGGAACTAAAAGGTCTTATTCACTTCAGTATCAGGTTGAAGATCCTCATGTAAAATTACCTCCTACCATGGCTGATATTGAAGAGGGAATGCCTATTTTTTCTCCTGAGAAATTAGTTATTCCACCAAAATCACAAGTGATCATTAATACTTCTTTGCACTTTTTGATTCCCAAGGGGCATTTGCTACAAGTCCAGGGCACTGTCAATCCTTCTGCCAAAGAACTCTTGCCTTGTCCTGGAATATTGGATTATGCTTATTCAGGCTCTTTATCTGTCTTACTAGCGAACCTTACTGATGTGCCAAAACTGGTAGATTGAGAGTGCCCAATTGCTTATGTCAAGCTGTTACCCTTATCTCATATCTATGATGTTAAACCCTTTGGGAGTTTACAAGACTTTGGATTGGAGAGTGATCAGGAAATCCTTACTGTGGGACCTGCTATTGGGAAACATCTCTCTAAGGAACAGGAGAAACAAGTGCTTCAATTATTGGATGAATATTCCGACATTTTTGCTAGGCATACTTGTGATTTTGGGAAGATGAAAGGTGTAGTGCACACTGTTGAAACTGGTGATCACCTTCCTATCTGTGCAAAGCCCTATCATAAATCCAAAGTAGAAGAAGCCCAGGTTACTAAGGAGTTGAATCAATTGCTGGAGGCTGGATTATTGAAACCCTCCAATAGTCCCTGGGCATCCCCATTGTTGTTGGTTAAGAAGAAAGATGGTTCTCATCGAGTCATGATGGATTATCATTGATTGAATGCTATTACCTGATGGGACTGTTATCCCTTACCTAGGATTGATGATTCTCTTAGATTGTTGGCTGGATCCACCTATTTTTTGGCCATGGACTTAGCCAGTGGATATTGGCAAATTGAACTGTCTCCAGAAGATCGTGCCAAGTGTGCCCTGATATTGAGTGAAGGGTTGTTTGAACCAACTTGCATGCCTCAAGGCCTAAGCAATGCCCCCGCAACTTTCCAAAGGGCCATGGACAGTATGCTCCGGGATTTAAAGCTTACTTGTGTTCTGGTATATCTTGATGACATTACTGTGTTTTCCAAAACCTTTACTGAGCATTTAAACCATTTAAAAGAAGTATTCAGCCAAATTTGGGGCTCTTCCTTAAAACTCAAGCCCTCCAAGTGCTCATTCTTTCAAAATGAAATGGACTTCTTAGGACATCAGGTTTCAGCTAAAGGGATTTGACCCCTTGCGGACAAAGTTCAAGCCATCCAACAGATGCCTCCTCCCTCTTCTTTATGGGATATTCAAGTCTTTCTCAGTATGGTTGGGTATTATTGGCAATTTATTCCCAACTTTGCTGATATGGCTGAACCCTTATTTTATCTATTGCAAAAAGGAGTGTCTTTCGAGTGGGGATCAGCTCAAGAACAGTCTTTCAATTCTCTGCATACCGCCTTGATGAAGGCACCTGTTCTAATTCACCCCCAGTTTGATAAGCCTTTCTTTCTACATATGGATGCAAGCAATGTTGCTATTGGGGCTATTTTATCTCAGTGTGATGAAGAAAATAAGGATCATCCTGTTGCTTACTATAGCAAAACTTTGTCAAAGGCTAAACGAAATTATAGTGTTACTGAGCGGGAATGTTTGGCGGTAATTTTGGCCATCAAGCATTTTTGGCCCTTTTTATATGGTACCCATTTCACCGTTATTACTGACCATTCCTCCTTACAATGGCTGCAGAATATGAAGGATCCTGATGGGAGGTTGGCCCGTTGGGCTTTATGATTGCAAAATTACGATTTTTCCATTGTTCATCGCTCAGGAGCTCAGCATCAAAATGTGGATGGGTTATCCTGACTACCTATTCTGACCTTGGAACCAGAAAAAGAAGAACGCTTGTATAATCTTATTGGATGACTGGAATTATGGGATTGAGAGACTGAAGAGGATCAAGCCTATCTAAAATCAATTACCAAGGATACTATGATTCAAGATGGAGCTTTGTATAAGAAAGTCAAGTCTAAGTGGTTGCCCTTCCTACATCCCAACTCCAGGTTTCACGCTGTAATGGAAGGTCATGAACAAGTTGGTCATAGCAGCTTAAAGAAAACTCAAGAATGGTTGAAGACTTCAATACTATTGGAACAACATGACTGAGTTCATTCGGGAGACTCTTGACTCATGTCTTACTTGCAAACGTCATGGAACTACCAACCCTACTTATCAACATCAAGTCATTTCCCCAACTAAGGCGTTCAAAGTAGTCAGCATTAATGTTTTAGGGCCTTTTCCTCAAGTAGTGCATGTTCATCAGTATATCATTATGGCCATTGACCATTTGACCAAATGGGTTGAGGCCATTTCAATTGCTACCCCTTCAGCTAAGACTACAGCCTTATTCCTATATCAACATATTATTTCCCAACATGGATGTCCATGTCAGATAATGGAACTAATTTCACCTCACAGCTTATACAGGAGTTATCAAAATTATTTAACACTATCAGCTATTTGTTGTCCCATATAATCCATCCACAAATGGGGCCATTGAACGAGTTAATGGAACCTTGGTCTTGATTTTAAGGAAAATGGCCTCGACTGATCCAACTCAGTATTATTTTTATTTACCTAGTGCCTTATTTGCTTATCAGATAAGCTATCACCGCATTATCAAGATGTCCCCGTTTAAGTGTATATATGGGTGGGATCCTTCAGTCCCTTCTAGTGTTCAGACTATCCTTGAAGAAAGCATCCCAGAAAATTCCAATTTAGTTATGAGAAATTTGGCTGATAATATTATCCGCCTCCAGGCTCAAGCAATGGATTCAATTGAAACCACCACTCGAAGAGAGACTCTATGAATTTATTGTGAGGAAGGCTGACCATGGGACGGACACTTCCAAATTTGACCCAAAAGAAACAAAACTTAGTAACAGTGAAGGCACCCCAGAGAAGCGATGCTATCTCTTGTTGCCAGCGGGAACGCCACTATGGGGAGGGGAGCGAACGTGTGAAGGGGCCGTAGCCTCAATTGAACATGTGTGGAGGAAAGGGTCTGATTTGATGAACCAAACTGGGAACCAGGAGGAGACCAGCTGACGGCGACGTGGTGGGAGGTACCCAAACATCCACGCCTGAAAGTGGTCTGCCAAATGAGACTGGAATCTGTGGACAGCTTCTGGGAGGGTGGGGGTGGAGCCTGCAATGAAATCCAAGACAATCGTGTGGATAGTCCACATGGCGATTGCAACCACCAGAGCACGGAGGGAGGGTGGAAGGGGGAGGCCATTGATAAAGCAAACATATCTCTTGACAAACTGAAGGGATGTGTTTGATCCTGGCCAAGCAGACGTTGAACTTCACGCCATATCACTTTAGAGGTAGGACACTTCTCCAGGCGGTGGAACAGCGTTCCATACTGGCCACACACGACGCAGGATGAGTGTAAAGCGTTAGAGCGCTCAGCTGTACGGTACACCCACCTCAGGCAGCGCCACACATGGGAATGAATTTGAGGCTGCAACAGAGGATGGTGTGCGTATTTCCAGATAGTCTTTTGGGTCTCAATGGAGTAAGGGATGTCCATCATGTCCAGGTAGTCCACCCTGGATAGGACATGGGGCCATGTGGGGATCACGCCATCTTGGATGGGTAGCCCCTGTACCTCTTGTGTGAACTGAGGAGAGGGGCGGCCTCTCTGGACTGTGTGTCCGCTAATACGACTTCTCCACTCAGTGCTCCACATGGAGAGGAGTATTCATTTGTAGTGGGTTTTAGCCCCGTGAGGACCTGCGGCCGATGGGTATGAAGCCAGGTATTTCATCAGGGAGTGAGGGTTTAATGGATTGTTAAGGCCCAAGGCGCGGGAGAAGTTGGAGCAGGCCGCGTGGGACCAGTGTTGGGAGGGGAGCGTAGGGGCAGTGACAGCCGCGATCCAGGTGCCCAGGATCTTGGTAGCATGGGCTTTGAAGTCAAGCAGGCCCATGCCACCATGATGATGAGGGCCAAACATGACCTCTAGCCGTACTGGTGGTGAGCGGCCTGACCAAAGCCATCCTTGCAGCAGGGCATACAAAGATTTGAAAAAGCTTGGGGAGAAGGGGATGGCGTGGGCTCCAAACCAGACTTTGGAGAGGATCATGGAGTTGGCTAAAACAACCCTGCTGGTAAGGGAAGTAGGGTGGGCTCTGAGGGAGGCGATGCGCTTCATCACGTTGTCTAGAATATGAATTTTTATTACTGCTGATGCGTACCCGCCTGCTTCCACCCACACGCCCAGATGGCGGACCAGCCCTATGGTAGGGCGTGGCACGAAGGGGAGCACCAGTGGGGTGGTGTGGGGTGATCTGGGAGGGCGAGCACATGTGCGAGCAGATGGGCTGGGCTGGGCACTGGTCGCTGGGGCCCAGCAGGTTTGATACCGACCAAGGAGGATGATTTCGGTTTTGGAAGCGTTCAGTGCAGCATTACTTACCTGGGAATACTCCTGGATGAGAGCTTCAAGTGCGCGTGCATCTTTATTATTAGACACTTCAACCACACAGTCATCTGCAAATGCCATCATCTTGACTGGGGCTTGGCCTGGTGCATGGACCCCAGTGAGTTGGGCATTCACATTTTGAAGTAGTGGGTCAAGGCTGAAGTTGTATAAGAGTGGGCTAAGGGGGTCCCCTTGTTGCAAGCCCCTTTGAGGGCGGACTACTTCCGTTAGGAAGCCAGGGCCACGCACTGCCATTGTTGCAGATTCCATGAGCAGCATTACCCAGTTGATGAAGCGAAGGGGTAAGCGGAATTGATGGAGGCAGGCCCTGAGGTATTCCCAGTTTACTCTATCGTAGGCCTTCTGTTGGTCCAAGAATACAAGTGCCCCAGAGGATGTGGACTAGCATGCATTAGTTACAGAGTGGACGTTGTCCCAAATCGACCTTCTGGGTATGAAACCGAATTGTTCTGGGGTGATGGTGGCAGATGCTACAATCCCTAAATGGTTAGCCATGATTTTTGTTAGAATTTTTGTATCCGTGTTAGTCAAAGAAATGGGGTGCCAGTTGGCTAAGTCTAGCTTGTCTACTTTCTTGAAGAGTTTGATGGTGAAGGCCTCTTGTCCTCCTGGTAGGAGGCGCGTTTCCAGAAGGCTCTGGTTAAGTGAGGCAAGCAGCAGTGGGGATATATATTTGAAGTACTTTTTATAGAATTCATATGGAATGCCATATGGGCCTGGGCATTTCCAATTTGGTGCACCGCGGATGACTGTCCATAGTTCATTCAGAGTAATCAAATTCATTATTTCTGGGAATTGGGAAATTGTGCGGATGTGGGTTCAGTTAAGAAATTCCGCCACTTTGGCTGGCTGAATTGGATCAGATTGGTATAACTCAGAGTAATACTTTTGTATTTCAATTGCCACTTTGGCTGGCGTATCCGCGATGGAATCATCCAATCTTCACACCTATGTGCAGGCCACACTCTGTCGTGGTGCGAAATTTTTTTTAAAAAAATATGTGGTGCACTTGTCACCCTCTGTAATGCGTTTGGCCCTGTACTGAACACAAGCCCAATGTTTGTGTTGCCTTTCAAGCACGTTGAGGTGGGCGGCTGCCTCTGCCCACTTCTGGCCCCATGCAGGGCTGTATCCTGTAGCTGGGATGCTGGACTCCAGGTGTGCCAACTCTGCCAGAGCGCGTGAAATGATGGCTGATGTGGCTCATGAGCGTCAGGAGGAGAGGTGGTGAGAGTGGCAGATGGTATCCTCTTTGAAGGCTGCCCATGTGGAGATGGGGTCCACGCAAAACAGTGTAACAAACTCTTTTGCCAAAGTTGCTGATTCCACCCAAGTGGAAAATCCTGGCGATGCAAGTTTAAGAGGGCGGAGTTTGCACCAATGTGGGGCCTTAGCCACTGTGACAGGTAGGTGGTAGGTTATTGAGACCAGCCGGTGGTCAGAGAATTCAATTTTTGTTGTTTTGAAGTGGGAAATGTGGGGTTGGAATTTTGCCGGCATAAGGATAAGGTTGATGCGGGTCATGGACCTTAATTGGCCGTTGTGGACGTGGGGGCGCATCATGTTTTTGAGCAGCAGGGCTCGCCGTGGCAGTGCATCCATTTACCCAAGGGTGGCCTTTAGAATGCGAAGTTCTATGTGACCCTGGGGGCGTGGGAGGAGGAAGGCCAACGGTCTGTTGGTGTGTTTAGCTAACAGTTCATGTTGCTGACTATTAAAGGGTCTGGGGGTAATGGGAGGGATTTGACAGATGAGAAAAATTCCTGACACTCTTGTGCACAGGTTGGGGCATAGATGTTGATGATGGCATGTGTCACGTCAGCCCACAAGAAAGTGACAACGAGGACTCAGCCATTGAGGAAGGATTCTGATGATAAAAGTTTAAAAAAATTGTTTTTCTGAACTAGCACCCCACAGTGCTCTGACCAAAAGGATAGGGATGGGGGGATCATGGTTTTCCAAGCATCCTTGGAACCTCGTGGACAGTGGGACTCCTGGATGGCCAGGATATCCACAGGTAAATTTTTTTGTAAAAAACTCAGTTTCCTAGCCCAGGATGGTGAGGCCTTGAGTCTGGCGATATTCAATATCCCTAAAGTGAAGGTTTCCCCCATTGCACCTTAGGTGCGAGGGGGTGGGCACCTGGGCCCACTAGCCTCCTCTAGATCCCCATGGGCCTTCACGGCAGCGCGGGTGTTTGCAGCAACACTATCAGTAGTTTTGTTGATTTTAGCAGAAAGGTTCGCGTTGGCTTTTGCCTTCACTTTTTGTTTCCCTGACGTCGAACAAATTTTTTGTGGTGTGGTTGAGTTTGGTGCACCAACAATCAGGTTGAAAAAAAAAATTTCAGGTAGGTTGGACCCCAAGTCAGTTTCAACTGGAGCTTGGTTGCAAAGATCAGGTGAAATTGAGTCACCCATCAGATCCTCAGATTGGGTGGCCCAATCAGCATGGGCTTCCCAATCTGATTGGTTGATGGATTCCTGAGCTGCTTCCACCGCGAAGGTTTTAATGTCCTCCTGGTGTTGGGAGTGTGGGATAGCAGTGGTGACTTTAGCTGCTTCCTTGACCGCGGCCCTGCGGGCCTGCTTGGCCTTCTTCCACTTTTATGGGGAAATAGGTTTTACCAGTAGGTAGCAGCCTTGTGCTCCCCATGGGAAAGCCTCTTTGGTGCTTGCGGTTGGTTCATAGTGCGCCTCTCTGCTGGCCATGGCCGCCAAGGGGTGCTCTTGGAATGTGATGCCCTCCTTGGTGGGGCATGCATGTTCCTTATGGCCAAACGCATCACAGTGGGTGCAGATGGGGGGCGCGCTGTCCACAGTTACCCGGAAAGGGTGGGTGGTATGCCCTTCAATATCAGTATATGTGGATTGCAGGATCTGGGTTAGGTCCTTTGCGATCTCCTCAGTTGGGGTCAGGACTGAGATGGCTTTGCTGGTGCACAGGTGTGGCATCAGCATAAAGCATTGCATTTTGAAAGATTGTATTTCGCCGTAAATGGTGAGACCATCTTTCAGGTGCTGTTCCAAAATGGCACGTTTTACCATAGTAGGCAAAAAGTCAAACGTGAGGAAAACTTGGTTGGATTTTGTCCATCTGGTGTGTTTGGTTTTATTGACCCGTTGCCCTTTGGGGAGGTCAATTACTACGCGCACTGCAGCAGCTTCGTCTGCTGCATCCTTGTTTTTGAAACTGAGGTCCAGCCAACCACGTGACATGGAGTGAGGTGCGACGTACACTGCGGTCAGGAAAAAGTGTGCACATCCCCACAAAATTTTTCCCATAAAGCTGTTTGTTGGATGTCCAGAAACACACGGACTCCATATTCCACCAACAAGAGTGGTTGGGAGTGCGGCGTGTTAATGTACTGGTTGCATCATGCTTGCCAAGTGAGTATTTCTGGAGAAATAGTGACCGCCAGTTTTTTATTTTTTTCTATTCCGCCAGTTTCTCTGGGGCGTTTTTGAACATTTGAGGCCGCGGGCCTACCACCTGCTCCTCTTACCTTACTTGCCCAACTGCTCCCTGACATGGGCACAGACTAATCTCCTCTGTGAGATTATCAAACTAGATTCAGACTTGAATTGAGTAAGTTGCAAAAGTGACTGCAATGAGAGAGAAAATTTTTAAGAGAGACTATATGAAGCAATAAACATAAACCAGTCTTACCTGAATATCAGATTGGAGATTATGTTATGTATTATCATTCTTGGCCAGGTGGACGGACTGAAAAGCTGGGAATTAATTATCTGATCCTTATAGAGTTATATTTTGAAAAGGATTATAATATTCAATTGTTCATACTGATACTGGTATTGTGGTAAACCGTATTCATCCTAGGTTTTTAAGAAGTCATCCTCTACCACAATTGAATCTTGAGGGGGAAGTGTCAGGATTTCACCAAATTCGCATATCTCCAAAAAGTCCCCTTCCTCAATTCCCCTGACATCATTGGAAGGAGCGAGCAATCTATCACAATCTATTAAAGTTAATGATCAATCAGATCCTGATCAACTGATTAAAGATTTGATCATGCAGAGATTAATTCACTCTGATAGATTACAAACCATAAAAAAGCCTATAAATATTTCCTCTTTCCAAAAATAGAGGGTAGGTAAAGTTTAACCTGTATTTTCTTATTTACTTTATTGAATTTTTGGAGAATCCGCCCAGTGTAATTTCGAAATACAACCTGCCCATAGGAAGTGGAATTCAAAACTACCAGACAGAGGAATATTATACCACTTATATTTAAAATTATAAACTGTTAATTATATGAAAAGATTGATTTTTATAAGCTTTTTATTAGTACCAGACAGGAGGTCAAGAAGCAAACCCTATTAAAATCATGCTGCTTGTATTTATAGCATCTTAAAGCTTGGCGTGAGATAAGCGTGAAATTCATTATAAGCTTTGAGCCTAAATTAGTAAATATAGGTGTTTGACCTATTGGAGCTCTCAAAGCTTTTCTCACTTTGACAGAACGTCCAATGGAGGGGTGATAGTAGGCAAGATGAACCTGTGGGGGAAAAGATTTAATATACTTTAGCCAATCAGATGAGCGGGACCTCAGAATAACATCCTTGATTCTGCCGCAGGGTCAACGCAACCTGACTTCCCAAACGCAAGCTATTTTGCCATGGAGCGTGAATAAAAGTACTACACCAATTTGAGGGGTTCGCCAAAAATCAGCCAGGGTCTTTTGACTAATATTATTGTTACATACATCCAAAATGCTCTTCTCACAATATCAGACTTGTAATTGTTCAATTGGGGAAGGCCCCACTCCAAAACCCTGGAACAACCCGCTAACAAAAGGTAAAACAGGACACCACAAAGGAGGATGGTGCCTAAAGGGCCCAGGGCAAGGTTGCACATATCTTGTTAATTGGGACCTCAGGGAGATCAGCAAACAGGACCAAACTGATGTGCATATCTAAATTAGAACAGATGGGTTCTTTATTAAAACAAGGTGCCAACAAAGAAGGTTGGTCACAAAACAATAATTATAAGAAAGTTGGGGGTCACTTTCCCTCAGGCGATGCACTGTGCCCAATCTAAACAATTGATGCAAACCCCCATCCTTGGTAGTACTGTAGCTCAAGTATGCAAAAACTCAAGTGATTGATTGCAAATAGATTTTGTCAGATTTGGAAATATGGTAAATTAAACAGGTTTTGAAGCCTTATTCTCCTACTAAATGTAACGTCTCATCTGTACTTAACATATAACTTGTGCACCACAGGGCTGAGGCTTTAATGCCCCTGTGTACATCATGCACACCCCTGAACCAACTTGGGAATATTTTTCCCTCATTCCATCATTGGTACAGGGTGTGCTTCAGGTCAGGCAGGTTCATCAACTTGCTCCTCTTGGCATCTGCAAGCTCTTCTTTGTTTTTTCAATCAGTACCAACTATCATGTCATCTAACCATGACATTTTTACCATTGTCAAGATTCTGATATGACTGGACAAAAAGCTATAGTTCCAGAGAAGTTAATTTAGATTTGATGCTAGCCTCAAGATTAAGCGGAAATTATGTGGATGTAAGGCAAACTGATCAAATTATTCATAATTTTGCAAATTTAAGAATCTGCTGAAATTTTGATGATAGAATAAAACACCTAAAACTCATAGCCAATAGGAAATTGCTAAGCGGAAGGTTCAAGACTGATTAAAAAAACCAAGCATTAATAGTTGAGCGTAAAAATGAGAAAGGGGTCTTTACAAATTAAGAGAGTGGGAAGGAAGAGTTAATGGAAGTAGCCATTATTTTAATATTAAATAATTTGGTATTTTTCAGGATAATAGCTCCTTATCAAATACATTATTATTAATTATAATGGGCCAGCAATCCTCATATTGCTTGTCCGTTGCTCAGTGGGTTTTACCCTGTGCAACTAGTTTGTTGAAATCAACCAAATCCGCCAAAAGTTAACTATTATAAGGTAAAACTTGAAATAATTTTTCTATGTTTGTTCATGCAAAACTCTGAAACTACTGGACCAATTTGAGTGATTTTATTTTTTAAAAAAATGAGAAAAGAACCTCCTCAAAAAAAGGCACTAGTAATTATGAAAAATTTAGAATAGTAAATAATCAAAACCCTTTTTGAAGTTGATCCATATTTAAAATTGGATTAAATTGACAATTTATAATATATTTATACTCAGCACTGTATACTCTAAGTTTTTTAGTTTATGATTGGACCAAACCAATATAAGCTTTAATTTGTATTATGAGCAAAATTGTATAAGTCAGGTTGAAATATGGCGCCAACTCTAAAAAAGGGTTTTATTGATTATTTTAATTGCTCAATTAATTTATACTTTTATGCCTTTTTGAAGGAGGTTCTTTTTCAAAAAAAATTGGAGGCAGTTCTTTTTTCCATTTTTTCAAAAGCAGTTTTTCCAGAAATTTTTTGTAAGGCTTTTCACTAAGGGCAAGAAGCCAGGTGGTGCCTACTGCATCTTTTTAGATAGGAAGGAAAAGTTTAATTTTAAAATTTCATATACTTGTGCCACACCAATCCCCTCCTGCCCAAAACTTGGTCTGTTGAAAAGATTAGCTCCTGTGCAAAGAAATCTTTAAACTCTACTAAAATGTTAATAGTACCCCAGGTAAGTCTAACAATACCGCCTCCCATTTTTTCAAAATCCAGAAATTTCAAAAATATATGACGCTGTTTGACATACCAGATATAAAATTTGATTTCATCAATGAATTTTGGCAATTCTACCCTAATTTTACCCTCCCTTTTATTTTTTAAGTACTAGTAGAGCCCAACCCAAAAGGGAGAGCCGCCATGCATCTTTATTCACAAATGGGCCAAACAAAGGGATTATGGTGAATAAACCAAATTCCTAATATAGCCCTAAGTTAGCAGCCTAGGAAGCCATTTTGGAAGGTGAGGAAACTTTCAGGAAACTTTTGTCCAGTGCCCACTTTAGCTGGTGGACCATGGGGGACAGCATTGGGGTGGGAGCATCAGCGACATGGGGCATAAAGAGGCATAGTTGGGGGTTTTCTTCATTAATGAGGCTGGCGGTGTTCATCGCCTCAACATATTGAGCAAGTAGATGCTCAGCAAACATGATGAGAGCCAGCACACAAGTAAATGACTTGATGCGCCAGCGGATTTTGGGATAATTGGGGTCAAAAAGAGAAGTTGTTGCTGCATCAATGAAAGTGCATCTCGCACCAAAAGTAAGCTCCTTAATTTTGTACTTTGCATCTTCCTCAAAATCATGAGGAAAATTGGGGATAGGAATACCCTTGACAAGGGGCTCCATTGCCCATGGAGTTGGTGGTGGAGGAGGGTTTTGGCCAGGGCAGCTGCAGCTGCAACTGCCATATTGTTAATATTTTTATAAATGGGAAACCCGTTTTTTGGATGAAAATGGCGGTAATTACCCTCCCTTTTATTGTTTCCCACAATATTCCTTTCTAAAAATTATAAAAATTTGCTGTTGATTGAGAGTTGGACCTCCAAATGTGGATTGTGCCTCAATTTAGATAAAAATTTGAGATAGTTAAATTGGGTGGCAGCCAATCATGGCATGCCCTATCACTTCCCCCAACCTCAGTTCTCATGCCACCTTGCAAATTACCCCTCCCTCACCCTCAGTTATTGTGCTAACTTGCAAACTGACTCTCTCCTTTCAAGCGTGCACTCTAAAGCTTTCATGGAACCTGCTGATTAAAATAAGACTAAGCTTCCAATTTGGGTGTGTAACAGCCCTGTGATAGCCCAGAATGCCAATGGCATAGCAGTTCTGGTTTTTGTAGGAAAGACGCCCTATGGTTTTTGTGAGGAAAATAAAAATTCAAGAACATACTTAAGGCCCCCATGGCAAACCAAATGGCTGCAATGGGGCAACCATAGGTCTTGTGGTGGCATCTCCCAATAGTGGGAGAGGCAAGGAAAATGACCAATCCTCCTGGGTTTGCAGTTGGTGACCTTTGAGCTCTGTTTCCAAATTTTATAGCACAGGTTCTTCATAATAAATATTGTGAAAATCATTAAAAATTTTAGATTTTTGGAAATGCTGATCAGGTTCACAAATCAAATTAAATCAATTTAATTTAAATGTCAAGTGGCCTTGAGCTTTGCCTCACGCCTGTTGAAATGTTTTGAAATGGGTTGAGGGGTTGGAAGCGTTGTTTGGGAGACAGATCAATTATTTAAAATGATTTAGACCAGATTGACCTGCTATAGGATGGATCAAATAATCTGGCACCTGGTTTCCACCTTACAGTTGTGAGGAAGACTGATCCTTGGCCACAGACAGAGAATCAAGGTTAGCAGAGGAGACGGCCTCATTTCATCAAAATTCCACTGATCTTCCAGTATATTGGTGGGAAGAATTAGTCCAAATTCTCTGACTACCTTGAGGAAAGGGTGGAAGACCTGTAGATTGTCCACCAAGCGTTGAAGGAGATTCAGGTCATTGCAGCGATTTTGGAAGAACAAAAGGATCTTCAGGAGTGATGAATTGGCATAGAGCGCCCATGATGTATCTTTTGATCATCACAATCACCATTTGGTGGGCCACCAGCTCAAGGGATTGGAGGGCCCACTTGATGACCATTGGCCCTAAAATGCAAAATGCAACATATATGGTTGGGTTTAATAAAAATCTTGGAAACACGTGGAGTCCACAGGATAGCTTTTCATCAAAAATGATCAGTTTTATTAAAACCTAAGGAAAAATGAACTGGCAACTGTCCCTTTCAGAGGCAGTTGTGTTAAAAGCTAGTGGTAGGGAAAGAGGGTCACGGGGTATCCTAGGCAAGAGAGACTGGTGTGATCATGGGTATACAGCCTGGGCTTGGGGAGTTGCCAGATAGCTTGTTCACTAGGTCATAGAAGCTCTGGCAACATAAATCAGTGATCTGCGATAAAGGGACCCTCACTGATCCAAACTTGAGCAGATTTTCTTGGATCAGAGGGGCAGCGGAAATAGATTCCACCAGATTGGTTTTGACAAAAATTTTAAAATATTTTTTAAAATTTTAGAGAATGAATTCTTAACTTAGATCAGCATTCTGGGACCCAGAATTTCGGGTTTCATGTTCCAGACTAGTTTTCCTGACTCAGGATCTATTTTCTGAGTTTCAAGGTCAATTTTCTTAATTTCCAAGGAAGTAAGGGATGGCAGGATGGAGGCCAAGAGAGGGTTGAGGTGCTGCTAGTGGCTTCTGACTTGGATTACCTCCCTACAAATCTCCTATTTCTTGTCATCAAGGGAAGGAGCAACCAAGGAGGATGCTGGTGAGGGATTTTTTGGGCCAATGCTGTTACCCAACATTCATCAACACCATGGACCAAGGGCTCCAGAGGGGTATTAGGTCCTTTATTCTTTCTATAAGGAAACTTGTCCCAGTTTAACCCATGGGCTTGAGTCTCCAGACTTACAGGAACCCTGCAGCTGGAGAAGATTCTGACCCCTGAGCCGCAGGATCTAAGGACAGCGTTGCAAGCCGTAAGACCCCCTTTTATCTATATAAAGGCCATTGCCCTTACTAGTGAGGGTACTGGCCTATTTTGTTTTCTATTTTTCATTTTACTTTAACTAAAAACAGTTTATCTCCCACCAATTGTATTTATCATCTTCAAATTTTTGAGCACTATTGTGCCTATCCAGGTCATTTCAGTGCAGCCACTAAGATGGAACTCCCCAAATCAACTAGAGGGTTTTGGTGCCACTGTGACAGCAGCTGCTTGGGTACTCTGGTGGCTGAGAGGTACCCACCAAGGTGCAACCAGAGCAAACTTAGGACCACCAGAAACCTAGCATTTTTAAAGGCAGTTCTTTTTTAATAACTTAATGCATTTTTAAAAATGTTTCTCTTCAAAATTTTATTTTAAAAACACTATCTCTATATAATTTTTGGAGCCTCACTAATTCTATAAAAAATTAAAACTCAATTATATATGTTATATATAGTATTTTATAAACATTTATACTAAAATTAGCTAAACTTGACACAAAAATTCATGAACATTGTGACCATCTTAGGCTGTTTTTATTTTCTTAATAATAAAAGATAAATAAAATCTATGTACAATGTATCAATGATATTTAAAATATAATAGTAATCTATATCATTTTGGGTGAGTGGTTTGTTGTTATTAAATAAATTTAATAGCTCAATAATTTTGATTAAGCAGAGGTTATTTAATCAATTCATATGCCTCATTGGTTTTAGTAAGCAGTTAGTAGTTATATGGTTAATTCAATAGGCTCATTGGTTTCTGTATACATTCAGTGTTTGGTTGATGTGATTGGTTTAATTATTAAAATTAAGTTGGTGGGTTTTTAGGTGATTTAACAGATTCAATGGTTTACTATGCAGTTTGGTATATACTTTCTTAAATATATAGGCTTAATTACTATAAACCTATTGATGTCCAACTACCAAAAATGATGTCATATTTTTAAAAAGTTGATTTAGAACTATCAATCCACTAATGCTAGTGACAGACAATTACAAGTCCAATGTATTGAAAAGAGTGATTTGGAGGTAAATGATGAAAATATTGGCCAAAAGATCCTGGGTGATTTTCAAAGGAACCTTTCTAATCAGGGTAACACTTTTACTGGTACTTCTCGGGCAAATACTATGAGTTTGAGTAGTCAATGTGCACCAACTATGCAGCAAAATCAGGGAAGTTCATCAGAGGCTCCTCTCCAAAGCACTTCTAATTTAGTACAACCTACACCGCGGAGACTGGCCTCTATTATAGGGTTGCAGGGGGTCCAACAAGGTGCAAAAATTTTCAGCCCACTGATTGAGTAAAATATAAATACCTTACTGCACAAGTTTATCCTACCATCCCTCCATCAGCTGTCCCATCAAAGTGAAGTGAGTCTCCCAAGCTCTGATAGGTCAAATTTTAATATTCTCTAATTCAGACTTTACTAAGAAACCTGAACTTTGAGCCCCAACATTTTAAATACTAAGTATCAACTTATTAAAATGGTTCATTTTCTACCCCGCCAATGTCATTGATAAACCATATATAAAAATAACGCCTTGTTTTTTAATATATAAATTTATCTCATTTTTATTCTTCTAGTGGTACTAAAATCCCCCATTTTTTACAATAGCAGTTAAGAGTTATACTCCTGTTTTTGCTGAATTGTCAAATCCTGTGAAAATTAGCACCAGCGAGCATAAACTCCTGCTAGGATTTTGACAAGTGGTGCTCACTACAGGGGTCCCTGTACACCACAATAAAACTTACTAAAAATGGGCTTGGTGGGTAAATTACCCCTCACAACTTCCCCACTTCATCTGAGTTGAGGATCTCTGCATTAGAACTACAGCTAGCTAGCTCCTTGTCCCAACTTAAAAAGCTCAAGCTGCACCCCATTCAAGGCCTTTATGGAGCCTCTCCCACCATTCACAAACCCCTTTTAAGGGACAAGTTTATCCTGGGCGAGGTCAGTATTACAACCTTCCTCTTTGTGTATGAATCTGCGATGGAAGAAGCAACTGAGCAGCAAAAACTAAAAATTATCCTTCCCTGCTTGAGTTATATGGCTAAGTAGATAATGGTTCCCACTATGGCCAAACTTAGCACCTGGGCGGAGGCGAAACAAGCGCTTATTGATGAATTTGGCTCCCTACAGAGTTTACAAAGGCAAAAACTGGCCTTTATGGCCTTAACCTGCAAGAGGGAGAATTGATTCACTCTTTTGTTGAGTGATTATATAGTAAAACTCAACCTACTTTGCTTGCCAAAATGCTACCTCTAGATGATGTCATTGCCGCTATCATGGCTGGCTTGGCGTCTCATCCCCATTTTACAATGCATATTTTGCAATCAAGCGAACTTTCCAAACAGTACAGGATATTAAAGAGGCTCTGCTAGCAGTGGCTGACTTATATGAACTTGAACTTATGCAAAGAGCTATGAGGAGAGAATCTACTTTGACCTCTCCAGCCACTTCAATGTCTATCTCCCTCTGAAACTCTTTTTCCGAAGAGCTGCGGTGATGAGATGCTCCTCCACCATGTGAGGATAGCCCAAAAATAATGGACGTGATGGGGCAGTGCTCCCCTTTGTCTTCAGCTCAAAAACCCCAGTTGGTGAAAGCAGTTGCCCCTTTGCCTTGCCCAACTTTTTCTCCAGAGCGGCCTTCCCAAGTGCCAATTGCCCCACTAACATTTTATTAAATGACCAGACCACAAAAGGTAAATTGCCTGTTTCACAATAACTCATCCCCACTGATCAACCCAAAGCCGGTTTAGTTAAAGAATCCACCTCCATGACGCTATCTCCTTCGACCTCTCATCCAGCTAACTCTAGTATGAAACTGTCTCCATGAGGCAGCGCAACCCCCCTGCTTTAGAGGTCAAAAATTGAGCTGTTACAACTCCAACGCCTCCCCCAAAAGTTTATAAGGTGGAGGAGCAACCCCAGGACCTATCATTCCATAATGGAAGCCCTGAACCTACCTTACCCTCTATGGACTCTCTAAAATGCATCAATAACCCATCTGATGATGAATCAGAAGAGGGTGGAAAAGATATGGGTCATTATGCCTAGGAGCCTCAGGTGAAGTGGAGGTACCTGACTGATTGAACTTGGAGAGAGTGGATTGGGATAAGATCCCTTGTCAAACTTATCTCCAGAAAGCGTTGAGGGGTCTTGAGATTATTGACACTGCCAGTGACGCTGACCAGTACATTGCCACATTTATTCAATCTACCCATTGTGTTCATACCCTGCAGTCAATCCAAGAGAGATACCCTGAAACTTCCAAAAGACTTGCCTATAATCTCCGTCTAAATGAGGCCCTCGCTCATCCCTCCAACTTGGGTAAAGCTTTAGCTAAAGTGAAGGTTGTTGTCAATGAATTGCAGGTTAGGGCTATCCTTGACACTAGGTTTCTGGTGAATGTGGTGTCAACAAAACTCGTTAAAAAGATAAAGCTGGCTCCTGACCTCGACTACACCAAGAATTTTGTAATGCTTGTCTAACCAACCCCAAGTTATTGGAGCCTACTCTTCTCTTCCCATTCGTTTTGAGAAGCTCATCTTATTGTCCTCAGCAGTAGCCTTGGTCAGCAATACCTAAGGTCTAATCATTTGTACACAGTTTATTCTCAAATATGAAGGTGTTATTAACTTGAAGCAGGGCTATCTTTCCTTGCTTAACTATGAGATTCCTCTGATTCTGACCTATGATGAACTTAATAAAAAAATTATGCTTGTACAATTGAGGTTCCCTCTTCATCATTACATTAAATCACACCACATCAGGATATCATGCAAAAATGTTGCTTAAATCAGTGGACTCCCTAGAGGGTATCCATTCTATGCCTCTGAAGAGGTAGTAATCAAAGCGGGTGAACAACGGATAGTTGACATTAAGATTACCTTACAAATTCCCCCATAACTTCTTATTACAATTAATCAACATTGATGAAGTTAGTCCTCTAGAGCCCCTGAGTATTGCCAGGTGTGCTAGACCCCGCTTATCAACGAACTATTAATCTCCTGTTAGGAATTCTCATTAAAAAGGACATGGTCATCAAGAAACATCAGGATATTGGAAGAATCCTGCTGGTCCCTATTGAGGAGATCAAGCATGTCCACTGTATTTATTCTATGGCTGATATGGGCTTACCCAACGACCAGTCAGTATGTACTATGTCTATTTTTTAAGTCTCTAAGGAACTAACAGTGAAGAGTTTGACAAGGTTCACACCTTACTTGAGAACTATATTGACATCTTCTCTAAATCCCTTACTGACTATGGGCACATGAAGGGTTGGACGCATACCATTGAAATTGGTGATGCTTGTCCCATCTGATCTAAACCCTATTGCAAATCCAAAGCTGAGGAGCTACAGATGCAGATGGAGTTCAAACAGCTTCTGGACGCTGGGCTGCTGGTGCCATCCCAAAGCCCTTGGTCGTCCCCTCTTCTTCTTATAAAGAAGAAAAATGGCAGTAATTGGGTTGTGATGGACTACTGCTGGGTAAACAACCTCACAAAGTCAGGATAGCTATCTCATCCCTTGCATTGACGATGCTCTAGCACAGCTCTCTTGATCTAAGTTCTTCTCAGTTATGGACTTAGCCAGCAGCTATTGGAAGATGGACCTCTCTCCCCAAGATCAGTAGAAGTGCGCCCTTAACTGTATAAAAGGGTCTCTTTCAACCCACTTGGTTACCCAAGGGGTTATGCATTGCACCTGCCACCTTTGAGCGGGTGATGGATCATATCCTTCAGGATCTCAAGCTGAGCTGTGATATTGTCTATCTCGATGACATCACAGTTTTCTCCAAAACTTTCAATGAGCACCTCATGCATTTAAAAGAAGCGCTATAATGGTTGCGACCATCTAACATCAAGCTGAAACCATCAAAATGTACTTTCTTCCAAAAGAAGTTGGATTTCCTCAGGCACACCATATCTCAAGATGGGATTCAACCTCTCCAATATAAGGTAGAAGCGATATCTAAAATGCCTGCACTTAAAACCCTTCACAACATACAGGTATCCTTGTGCATGATGAGGTACTATCATCAATTCACCCCCAAATTCACCCAGCTCTGTGAGCCCCTCATACGTCTCTTGGCTTAAAATACCACCTTCCATTGGGGTTCTGAACAAAAAGTCGCATTTGAGACTCTAAAACATTTGTTGGAACAAAGTCCAATCCTCCGCCACCCTGACTATATGCAAGCCTTTTATGTTGTATACGGATGACTTTGACTATGCTGTTGGAGCCAACTTGGCTCAATTAGATGAGCATGGGGTTGATCATCCTGCATCCTACTTCAGCAAGATGCTAACCAAAGCTGAGTGTAATTACAGTCACTGAGAAGAAGTGCCTGGCTGTCTTTCTTGCCATAAAGTACTTTCTTCCTTTTTATATGAGACATCATTCAAAGTAGTTACTGACCACGCCTCCTTGAAGTGGTTGCATAATATGAAAGTTCCCACTGGGCAGCTGGCTCATTGGGCTCTCAAGCTCCAGCACTACAATATGATCATTGAGCACTGATCTGGGATGCACAACTTGAATTTCAATGGGTTGACATAGATGCCTGTCCTTCATCTTGACAATAGCAAAGTAGAGAGGTTGCATGACCTCCTAATAACTCCTGACGCGTGTGCTGATAAAGATGAACCAGTATAAAAGATATTAGCATGGCACTCCAGAAACACAAAGGGGGACATTGGGAAGTTATATAAAAAGTAGGTATAAATTGGTTGCCTTATATCTGGCCTTCAGAGCGAGTACCTGTCATCCTGGAGTCTCACACTATCATGGGGCATGGCAGATTACGCATAACCTACAAGTGGGTAAAAGAGCTGTACTACTGGGAGGGCATTATAAAAATCATAGATGAAGTCTTAGATACATGCCTGACCTGTAAAAAACAATCCAGTTCCAAGACCCAATATCAATATTAACCCACAATGCCACAACAACCTTTTCAAACCATAAGTTTGGATATGGTAGGTCCTATACCTCAGACTACCAGGGGGAATCGTTATATCTTGGTTGGAGTTGATCATTTTACCAGATGGGTTAAAGCTGTTGCTCTCCGCGCCCAGACTTCTAAGGCCATTGCCACCTTCCTACATCGATATATCTTTATGCAGCATGGTTTCCCCCAGGTCCTTCTTTGTAATAATAGGAAAAAATTACCTCCAAAGTGGTAAATCTCCTCTCCACCTCCATGTGAGCACAACAACTTATCTTGGCCCTCTATAACCCATCCACCAGTGGTGTTATAGAAAGAACAAATGGGATCCTGGCCTTTATACTTTGTAAAATGACCAACTCAGATTCTCTTTGCTGGGATCTTTACTAACCCAGTGCCCTCATGGCCTACCATACCAAAATACCACCAGATCCTTATGATGTCTCTATTCATGTGTTGTATGGTTGATAACCTGAGGTGCCTGCTTTACTAACCAAAGATGCTTTCTCAGCTAGGACTGATCCAGATCAAGCCATGAAGAAGTTGGCACAGCACATAATCCAGTTAAAGTCTGAGGCGATAACCAATCTAGCAGAAAACTGTCACTAAAGAGGGCCAAGAAGCCAATGAGCTCTTTCCACCACTTTCTTCCTTCTAAGTAGAAGACTTGGTACTCTACTACCACAACCATATCATGCCTAGAAAGGAAAAGCTTGGGTCCATCTGGGAAGTGCCTTTTTTATTACCTATAAGTGAGGGGTTGGGTATTTCATTAAATCCCTTGCTTCAGGAGTTACAATTGATTGAATGCATGGATGATTCTTGTGACCTTATTCCCCTTACCACTCTTGAAGGTGGTAATGTCAGACAATTACATTTTTAATATATCAAAAGAGTAGTTTGGAGGTAAATGATGAAAAGATCAACAAAAGACCCTGGGTGATTCCTAGTGGAACCCCTCTAATTAGGGTAACAATTTTAATAGTATTTTTGGGCAAATACCACAAGTTTGGGTAGTCAAACTGCGCCAACTATGGGGTGAAATCAGGGGGTTTATTGGAGGCTCCTCTCCAGGTGACTTTTAATTTATCACAACCTACACCGCGGAGACCATCCCCTTCTATAGAGTTGGAGAGGGTCCAACATGGTGCAAAAATTTTTTAATACTGACTGGATAAAAAAATATAACCTTACCACATAAATTTATCCATCCTTCCCTCCATCAGCTGTCCTGTCAAAGTGAAGTAAGTCTTCTGAGCTCCAATTGGTTAAATTCAATATTCTTTAATTCAGAATCTACTAAGCAATCTAAACTTAGAGCCTTGACATTTTAAATAGTAATTATCAACTTATTAAGAGGGTTTGTTTTCTACCCCTTTAATATCACTAATAAAACATATATAAAAATCACACCACATTTATTATTATATAAATTTATCCCATTTTTATTCTTCTGGTAGTACTAAAATCCCTCATTTTTACAATAGCATTTATTTTTTATACTCATGTTTCTGCTGAATTGTCAAATCCTGTTCAAATTAGCACCAGCAAGTGTTAGCCCCATTAGGATTCCAATAGCTGAAATTAAGTTTATATAGTAATGAACTGTTCTCACATTTAAAATCTATCACTTCCATTCCATTATAATATGCTTACTAAATTAATAGTCAGTAATGGACCAGTACTTACAAAAGTAAAATGAGACTTAAGTTGTAGCACCCACTGTTTTTTTAAGTTCATTTAGATTGGTTCAGTAGTTTCAGAGTTATGTGCAAATAAATATAGAAAAAAACATATATATACTATCAGCCAGACTCCTGTTCTTTGCTACAGTGTTTATTATTTATCAGATGATTTGAATTGATTGTTTTATATTTTTATTATAGATAACTTTTAACTACTCATTCAAAACCATTGAACCTATAAAATCAACCAAATAACTATGAGCACTTAAAACTATTCTTAAAGTAAATTAATTGGTATCAAGAACTAATTTGATAGGCAACCACATATTTTACTTTATTTTAATATCAATATATTTATTCAATATTTATATAAAATAATATTAAAAAGGGATAGAAGGAAACAATGTTTCATCCTAAATAGTATAAGTTTTAAACCTGTTACAAACCAAACCTGCACCAGAGAAGTAACTGGTTTTACCCTGCTAGGCAACCACCATATCTTTTTAAATAATAATATCTCTATTTATCTTTTTTGATCAATAATAATATAAAAATAATAATGGAGGAAATGATTTTTTGTCCTAGTGAATATAGGTTTTGAGATTTTTCTGAACCAAACCTGCAGAAGATTGGTAGCAGAATGTACCCTGTAAAGCTAACCACCCTTACATAGCAAACCTATTAAACTCATTGAATCAATTAAATAAAAACAAACTGTCAGACAATTACAAGTAAAATTTTTAATAAGAGTGCTTTGGTTAATAATAAGGATGAATTCAGCTAAAAGACCCTGGCTAATTCTTGGTGAAACCCCTTGAATTAGGGCAATACTTTTATTAATAATTCTTGGCCAAATACACAAGTTTATGTAGTCAGATTGCCCCAACCATGTGTTGAAATCAGGGGATTTCATCTGAAGTTCCTCCCCAACCCAGTAACCATTTAGTTAAATTACCTACATGGGGATCATCCCCTTTTATAGCCTCAGAGGGGGTCCCACCAGGTGTAAAAATTTTCCCCATGATGATTGGTTAGATATATAAAGACCTTGCCTAATGAATGGTCCTACCTACTATTGAGCCTTCCATGGCCATTCCGTTGAAGCAAAGCAAGTTTCAAGAGATCTGATAGGTCAAAACCTCTTATTTTTTTAGTACTAGATGGTGTCAAAGCCTCTTATTTTCTAATTTGAATACTCACAGCTTATACTGAATTTCTTGGCATCTTACTTCAAACCCTGGATCATTTATATAATAAGCAGTGACATATAAATAGGGTTCTCTTTTTACCCTTCTTCTGCCACTAATAAGATAACTAAAAATCTCTTATTTTCATAGTTTATATTTTCTAGTTTAATATAAGTGGTTACTAAAAGTACCTTATTTTATTAAACAGCAGTTACAAGTTTTACTACTTCTGTTTCTTCAAAATTGTCAAATCTTGTGCCATTAGCACCAGCAAGCATTAGTTCATGCCAGGATCTCAATAAAAACTACTAGCTGAAACATTATCAATATAAATGCTCACCACTAGGCTACAAAATAGATACTTTATCTAGCTTACTATATGTTTTAGTAGGTGCCTATAAACTATAGCTGTCATATTAGATCTTAAATTTCTAGTTTGTGATTTAGAAGATAAAGAATAGCTTTTATATTGATTTAAAGTTATATATAGTGTGAAATTAAAATTCAAAAACCTTACCTACTTGAAAACTTAACACTCAAGAGGCTTATACATATTAAAACCTTGTGTAGTAGGTTTTTAGTTTAGGAGAAATAGTAATATTAATATGATTTACAAATTTAACTATTTTATGATAGACATTTATTACATAATAAAAGCTGATGTTAAATATAATAAGTAATTAGTTAATAAATAGTTTAAAGTAGGTATCCATAAACTAAAAAGTTCCTCTATTATAGATTTTAAATCCAAGCTTATATGGTTTAAATATATGATGAAAAATAGCTTATATAGAGCTTTTTCTTTCCACTTGAACTCATTTTTGAGCAAATTCCAATAAAAAGTTAAAAAGTTTATTTTTATACACCACCATCAGGACACTTGCTTTCCGCTTGATGTCAAAAGATCTGCCACCTGCAGCCTCAGTGTGGGGCAGTGGTGATCCACCCCTTATCATTTTCCGCCCTGTGGGAAAACATGTGCAAACTGGGCTCAAATAGCCTGCTAAAAACCTCTGGCCAATTTTTCCCCCCATGGGACTTAACACTCCACTTAGTGCGCATCCACCCATCTCACCCCCACCCTCTCACCCTTCCTCAGTCCAACATTCACTTTTGCCTCCATGTAAACTACAAACAGTTATTTCCATATGCTGACAAAGCAATTGTGAGCTCACCACCACTGCCTTTGTGCCGGTGGGTTTTATTGATTTTCGCCCTTTTGAGGGCTATTTTGACATATGCTTCCATATAGAGGAGGATGCTGCAGCAGCATCTTCAATCCACTTATTTACAAAAACACTTCCATCCCTACTACCCATACTCTCCTCCCATCTGACACCACACTGGTGGTGTCATTTGCATCCCTCCCTTCCCATCTCTCCCCCCAACTTTTGTATGATCAGCTAATGGTGGGGCTTATGGCTTATGGCACTCAGCCCAACCTCATCTTTGCTAATCCCTCTGGAGTGGAGCGCCTTGCTGCCCCTTGTGCAATTGCCACCATAATACCACACCACCCTGCTATAGCCCACCAGATCCCCACTGTGCTAACATTGCAGCAGTGCCTGAACATTTCTTTTGGGCTCATGTTGATAATAGTCACCAAATTTTCTCCTCTGCTTTGGGTTCAACCATCCAAAAAAATCCTGCCCCTATACCACTTCCACTGATATGGCTTCAGAGCTATATTTAGTGGATTCCAAATGGGGCAGTTTTCTGGCCCCTCCTACTCAACAATCCCATTTGATGGGCCTGAGTGGGAAATCAGCCCCCACCAAATCATTGACCTATATTAGCCCACCCAGCACTACCCCAGCCAATCAGAGTCAGGCTTGGACTACCCTACATACCCAAGCAGCCAATTTGCCTCCTACCCACCTAAATTTATCCAATATTCTTGTAAACCAAAATATATGTGACTTATTGCTGATATTGATGAATCAGGTAAGGTTATCATGAGTGAGATATCTGGTTAACCGCTCAGCCAGTTCAATTAGTCAGGCCAAATTTTTTGTTTCTGATTTTGATGATACCCCACCCCCAGATGTTTCACTCCTAAACTTAATGCTGCTCTTTACCAAAGTGACCACCAGCTTGCCTCAGCAGTGGTGGCTTCCCCCATTTCCCAAACCTACACAAAGCAGTGACCCAATTAGTGGCTCAATACCAACTAGTGCTGCCACACTCTACTTTCCCCTCAATTTCTCCAAATCAGCCTGCAGCAATATCTCAAAACTGTTTGACAATACTGAAGCTGCTGTTATGCATGTCACTGAACTAGCAGAATTTAACCATCTGCTAAAATCACCCTCTGTAGTATCTCCAATTTTGCTCAGCTCCCTGATGCCCACATTTAAGCTGAGCATCATTTAGTGGAATATGTCAAAGCTGTTTATTGTGCTGCTCTTGATGAAGAGGAGGAGAACTCTTACTACACTGCCATCCACCCACACTATGCTGATGCCCCAATGCCCTGGCTATCTATTTTTGTCTGCTTACTCAAACAAAATGACATCATTGGGGCAAAAACATCTGCAGAAAACCTGCCTGACGCCCCCTCACCCTCTGCCATAGTGGGATAGCAGTTTCTACCCTGCCTGGCTAAAAGTTTTTTTGTTTTGCCTTCCTGATCATTTTATCAATCAGGTTCTTTTATTTGTTTTGATTTTCAGCACTGTCTGCCCCCTGGTTGGTGTACCTCAAATAAAATTTAAAATTTAAAAATTAGCTTATATAAATAAAAACGTACAGTTTTTGTACTTTTTTGTAGTTAAAGTTGAGTATAAAAATCCTTACTTACTCCATAATCCTAAACTCAAGCTGCATATACATAGCAAATTCATAAATGTAGGTTTTTTGGTTTTGTAAAATAATTTTGTATATACATTTTTAAACTTTAATTGTTTTATAATAAAGATTTATTAAAATAAAACATTAAACTGTTTTTTTCACATATTGAAAAATTCTAGAAATAAATAGTTTCTTAGATGAACTTCAAAATTTAGAGAACCTCATGTCAAATTGAAATTTCCTAGCTCTTGTGGTTTAAGAGAAACCTTGATTAATAGTATCTTTTATATATATTATAGATTATAGATATATAGGTCGAATTGAGAACCTTCTCCTTTTCAAAGTCTTAAAATTGAAGGTAATTTGACAGAATTAAAATAAGCATGACGTTAAAGATCACTGGTGAGGCTGCGAGTATAAAGTTATTTCAGTACAAATTTAAATATTCAGAGTTGGGTGTAATTTTGGAGGTACAAGTCTAGAGGCAGTTAACGCCTTTGGTACCATAAATGGTAATATAGTTTACTAAGTATAAAAGGGCAAAATGATCAAGCCTTGTATTGTGCGCTTAGATTTTCAGGCATCATAGAATCCCAATAACGTAGCACATAATTCATTTTATTCAATGTCATCAGAAACTGGCATTTTGTTTGTTTGTCTAGGTTCGTCTACTTTAAAAAATAATCTAGTGCTGCTTTTTTTGGAAACGCAATGTTCTATATAATTTGGTAGTTTTTATTTATAAAAATCCCTCTACATAATATGCATACTTAAGCTCACAGTATCTCCTCTCGGGTTGGGACCAGCTAGTATTTAAAAAAGATCTTAAAAAGTAGAAAGCAGTATTCTTGTTCCTTTATTCATGTAGTATATTATATTTAATCATTACCATAACAAAATACGCGTTATTTGTTTTAATTAACACCTCGGAACTATCATAATGACAAATGTTTGAGCTTGAGGTCACTTAAAACAAACTACTATTTCAAGACTCAAACGCTCGCAATTTAGACTTAGCTGTCGTTTTATTTTTAAACCTTTCTTTATTGTTTAACTTGCAGTTCCATCTTATCATCTTTATCATAGCTCTATTTAACGCGTACTGATTAGAACTACAAGTGGCTAAAGAAAGAAAAACTATCAGTTATCCTTATACCTTGGTTTTGTAACCATGTCTAAATAATTTTAATCTTTTATTAATAAGCTTACATTTGATTTAAGGTAACATATGTCGATCTCCCATGGCGGAGGCAGTGTTTCGTCATGTTATCAGGGAGAAAAAACTTGAAGACAAATTCTCTGTAGACAGTGCTGCTACTTCTAACTATCATGTATTGCTTTGTATGTACTATGAATTGATTTTATGGCTAGATTGGTGACGCGCCCGACATTAGATCAGTTGCAAAATGTAAAGAACACGGGGTCTCAGTTAATCATCGTGGTCGACAAGTAAAGTTTGGCTGAATTTTTATTTGTTTTATTTTTTAATTTGAGGTTTAGTTATTTTGAAAGATCATTTGCTAAAATTGTATAACTTTGATCTTGCACTTTGCAACGATGCTTTAGCGAGCCTTTATGCTTATACGCTTTTCTTTAATGACTGTCGATAGGTCACAGCGGCTGATTTTATGAAGTTCGATTATATTTTATGCATGGATGAATCAAACTTGCAGAATCTAAATTTATGAAGCCGAAAAACAGCAAAGCTATAGGTAAATATTTTCTTACGTATAGTCTTTTTGGTTGCTTTTTATATCAATTTTGGTGTTCAGTTTATGATATCATGCCTATTATTATTCTGAAAGAGAGCACTATAGATATTTATTTAACTTATGTCTAAAAATGTGTTCTTTAAACTACGTGTCAATTTTACCTTTAAATTTGCTTGTTCTTCAATGCCTCGACTAGTTTAAACAGTATTCATTTTATCCCCAATAGTCTCTTTGCAAGCCATTGTACCATGATATCTTGTTTAATATTTGCATACTCAGTATATATTCATGCTTCAAATAGTCTGGTTTTCAACTTTTTAGAGTCTTGAACTTGACCAGTGTTTAATCCATAAATGATAAGTTTATTTAATTTTTTTAATTGAGAAAGCAAATTTTTGAAAGTAATTCATTTTTTGAATATATAGTTGCTGATACTGCTTTTTCTTAAAATTTTCATAATTTATATATGACTTTCTTGCTTTTTTTATTCGAGACGGATGCATTTTTTAATTTTTTATTGACCCTCGCCAACTTTGGGGTTTAAAAATACATAGAATGTTTGTCTATTGGCAGTTTATAGCTTGCAAACCTTTACTGAAACCCATATTAAACATCTTTTAACTTGACTGATCTGATGTAGTTAAATTGTTTGGAGACTATGATCCAGAGGGGGAACGCATAATCAAGGATCCTTATTATGGAGATGAAGCACAGTTTGAGCGCAATTTTCAACAAGTAATGCGCTGCTCGAAGGCCTTTTTGGCCAAGCTTGGGCACACTTAACTTTAATTGGCGTCTCTGATCCTTCATAAAAAGTTATAATGATGTTTAACTGGTTTGCTAAATTTGATTTGTAAAAATAAGCCATTATACCTATGATAGGGATATCTAATACTATTTCTTAACTGTTCTTGAGTTCTAAAAACTTTGAATCCTCACTTTTTTGCTCATTTATTATTTAAGTTAAGAAGAATGATAGTATATATTACTAATTACCTATTGATGTCTAAGCTTAGAATACAAAACGTGCAATTTTTGTATGGTATGATCTTACAGTGACCATTCTTAATTCTAATCTAATGTGCACAAATATTAAATATCCAAAAACTTAATTGGATATCCAACTAATAGTCGTGGACCATTGACTAAAATTCGTATGTCCCTGTAATATCACCAGTAGAAAAAATGTTTAAAAACTTATAAGCTAAAATATTTATTGTTAGAAATTTCACCGATATGTTGTTATAAAAAATCGATCATCAATCCCTATATAGAGCTATTTTTCTAGGCCTATTATATGCTTCTATAAAACGAGATTTAAATACAAAGTAAAAGTTAAATATGCTCTACATCATTGTATCTTTTAATCATCTCTGTGCTACATATAAACTTTTTACCTTAAAGCAATTTTTTAATATGAATCTAACTTAGTCAGATTAAAGTTGATGTTTGATAAACAAGGAAACTTTAGATTGCTTATCTTATCTTATTTAAATGGGGAAGAGAAAATAAAATTAGAGTAACCAGTTTATGGGTAAAATGTTGAAACGTGCTATGTAAGTTCCAGAGGTAAATGGATTTTTTTATTACTCTATAAACTTAGATGGTAACAAAAGCCCTTTACAGATCACCAAAATTACCTTCATTAGTAAATATAGAACATGATTTTATAAGTGTAGCCATGCTCTTACTTTGAACTTTTATAAACTATCTGTAAATATGAATCTGTTATGCACCGTCATGCAAACTAAATATATCACTAAGCAATTTTAAGTGGCATAAAAGTGCAAAAATAACTATTTTAGTCAGTTGACATTTAAACTAAATTTTGCATAATTGGGCTTATAAGCCTATTTTTGATAGTATAAAACTGAGCTGCTCACCAGTTGTTCCCTTTCTTGGTATCTATTAGTAATTAAAACTATGTGTTATCTATATAATTAAGTTCTAGGGCTTCTAGGTTGTTTACAGAGTTGTAAAGTGGCAACTGCACAGGTCCAAAAAGTTTTTTAGTAATAAATAGTAAAGCTTCCTGTTTGATAACAGGAAGTGCAATCTGAGCCAAAATGGTTCAAAAAATTGTAAGATCTTATTTAAAATCACTTAGGCAACATTGCCTAAACAAATAAAATAAACTATTAAGAAAAACTAGTATCTGAAACTAAGTTGTTTATTGAAAGGAAGTTAAAGACTATATGGTAATTTGTGGTATTTTTTATTGGGTTTACAGCATTTTTTACAAATTTCACTTAACTTTTTACAGTTTTCACATTGTTTTTTATATACTAAATTTTCTTTTCCTAATATTTAGTTATTATTGTAGCATAAAATCATAGTAAAATTCATCACATTTATGAGAAAGAAAGTAAAAGTAAAATTGTAGGTAAAGAGATCTGTAAACTTTTAGTAAAAAATCAATGAGGAAGTTTTCTATAAAAGAAGCTTCTAGTATGCTTTCAATAAATTATCAAAATGCTATAAAAATTAATGATATTTATAAAAAAGAAGATATAACTAATAAAAAAGAATGAGAAGTCATGTAAACAGAAAAGTCAGTCAAGAGGTCATAAATACATTAAATGATATTACAGAAACTAATCTAATAAATAATTTAAAGAAAATAGTGAACAAATAAGAAGAGTTAATAATTGTTTCTTTGACTTACATAATACTTTGTAGGATATTAAAGTCTTTGCTCATAAAAAGAGTGTTACTGCTAGAAATATTGTTAATTTCAAAAATAGTATAATAAAAACTTAATTATATGCTTGTGAGTTCATATCTAAAGATAAAGATAATAAATATAATATTTTCATTGATGAAAGTAGTTTTAATCTACACCTAAGAAGAATATATGGGAGATCTACAAGAGGCCAGTCTATTCAAGTTCTGGTGTGGGTAAACAAAGAAATGAATCTTTCTTTAATTTTAGCTATCAATAATGAAGAAGTTATATATACAGAGGGCATAGTTGGTTCAGTTAATGCTGAAATTTTAAAAAACTTTTTTATAAATTTAGCAAAAAGATAAAAGGAATTGCATATATTAGAAAAAAGAAACTTTTTTTATAATATATAATATGATAATTTACCATACCATTATTCTGAAAGAGTATTTTATTAAGAAAAATTTAATTGTCAATTTTTATCTCCTTACAGTTATATAACTAACCCCATCAGATACATTTTTAAGATAAAAAATGTAGTAAGAATGTTAGCATATGGCTTTGATGGTAAACTCAAAATGCTTATTAGATTCAATATTTTGAACTATTGGAGGATGATTTGAAAGGATAACTTAGGCATATGAGAAGAAACTGCATATGTGCTACAGCATTTAAAGATTTATTATAATAAATTTTTAAAATATAGTAAGTAAAACCTTTTTTGAAATTCAAAATTGCAAATTATAGTAAATTTTTTTGTGAAAACTGTAAAAGATAATATGAAAGCTATAAAAATTTATATTTAATTTGTAAAAAAATGCTATAAAAACTGTAAAAAAATAATGTGAAAACCTATTTTTGATCCATAATCCAAAAATAGAGGGAAGATCTTTATTATGGAACACCTAGATGTTCTTATTGCCACAGAATTCTCATGCCAACCTTGAATATTGATACTTTTTACTTAATAACAGATTCCAAATTTTATACATCTATTATATTGCATATATTAGTTATGTTCCCTCACCAGATTTATTACATTGATTTGAACTGAGGTCCTAACCATGAAAAGTGCAGCTACAAACCCTTCCCATATGAAAATGCCTAGCCATTAGAAATATGAAACCTTTTCCCTTATAACTATCCCAAGAGAAGCAAAAATCTCCAAGACTAAAAAAGACCAATACCCTTGCTCAATGTGTGTGTAACACATTTGTTGCCGCATCACTAAATATGGGTGATGGGTATTCTTCCATGGAGGCCCATCACCCATATTTGGGTGATAGGCAATGAACATATTAACAAACAATTTGTAGGTTTAGCATCACTAATAGCAATTTCAAATGTGAAATCATAAATAAAATCAAAATGATAAAAAACTACCTAAAACTATAATTGAAGCTCAGAAGTGGTACATAAGAAAAAGGTGTGAAAAACAAATTTTCTAGCTGCTAGGTAGAGGACAATCCTTGCTGCATGGATAGAGGATATTAAAAATATAGAAATATTCATATTATAATATACTTATATTAAATTAATACCATGATAAAATATTACAATCAGTGTATCATGGTATTTATCAAAACAGTTCAAACAGATTTGTGGTAATTTTGGACAAATTGGGGCAATAGGTTGTAATTTTTTAATATTTTTCTCACTTCCTGGCATTTGACAATTTGTTGACAATCACATTTGGGTCCAATGAAATACTCAATTAAATCACACTGGATGACAAATGTGTTAAAGCAAAGATCTGGTATCAAGATCAGTGTATCCCCCCTTTAGGTTGGGACCACCTAGTGCTAAAAAAAGACCTGGTATCAACCCTTTGTAGCTTAGCTTGATTGCCTGGCATCATATTAAAGCATTGGCTCACTCAGATCCCATAGGAGAAGGTTATTGGTATGAGATCACCTTACCATTACTCCCCCCAGCATTGGTCACTATTCAGCAGTCAAACCATCGCTTAAAACAATCAGGGTTGATATTCTACTGTGTATATGAACACATCATACTTTATACCAAAAATTTATTAGAAGTTGGTAAATGCCAATTCATCTGGTCCCTAACCCTACAGTCACAGGTGAACCCATGAATGATGCTCATGGTCAGACCTCAACCAGTGGAATTACTACAAACAACAACCAACCCAGTGGCAGTACTGGCAACCAGGCCATTGTGGATGAGGCTAGAGAGGCCTTTTTTATAGGCACCAATGGCCTAAATAATTTTCCTTAAGCAATGACATCATGAGAAATAATCCTCACCCTGCCAAATTTGGAAGTTTTTTAGTAAAGGATGACAACGCCACCAAAATTTTATGAAATTAACCCCCTTTTATACCTTTGGGGGCTAAAATAACTTGAATTCCTACAATAATGCCCTGATGTTTGAAATGAGTTATGCTGGTGACAGCATCAGACAATTGAATAATTATATTACTAAATCAAGTAGACATCCAATTTCCCAAGTGACTTGAAGTCCTGATGCAGGGCACCTCATAGGAGCGCCACCACTCAAACTTAATGTTGAGATGCATATTTCCAGATTTGGCACTCAACCAATATCAAAATGACTACAATGAAAAATGCCAGAGATGAGACCAAGCACAAAGGCCCCAGAACGTCCAAGTTCAGGGGTAACCACCACTAGAAGAAGCTTCACATACAAGAATTAGAACAAATTAGTGAACAAGCTAAAGCAGCAGTTAGACGCCATCTGACTAGAAGATCCTGAAAAATCCTTTATTGAAACCCTACATTTTCTCTATTTTATATTACATTCATTTATATCTTGATTTTGCCTTAAAGTGTATAAGATTTCACTTTTTTATTCTAATAAAAACTTTTCCACAGAATCCTAAGTTTATATTTTTTGTTTAACTTGCATTGTATCAAGCCAATAACTGCCAGTATCAAGTCTGGTATCAACTAATATGAAGTAATCGCCAATAGCTAGTCTAGGATTAACTTGTTTTGAAGAAGATGCTCTATCAAGGATAACTTGATGCTGATAACGCCAGAAAGAAGTTGAGAAGCTTCCCATTGAGTCATAAAGGACAACATATGTCAACAATGTCAAAGAGTGTCAAGAAGTTTGCTAAGAGAGCAAATAAGTTAACCAAGAAATTGATTCACCAAGGGATATTATCTGAGAAGGTTTTGCTTATAGAGAATTGTTATAATGCTGGCAAAGGTTGTCTAGTGCCTAATCTGCGTAGAGTAGATCCCCTGAGCAGTGAGTTACCTCTAAAGTTAGATGAGCCAAGGTAGGTGCACTGACTTTGGTGCTCACTACAGGGATGGCACCATTCATCCCTAGTGATGATCTTGATAGTTCTGAGAAAACTGATGAAGATGCGGATATAGAGGTGTATCATGGAGAGGGTGGAGAGGATTCTTCTGAACTTCTGGTGAGGGAGGAGGATACCAATTGCACTAGAGTCCATACCCTGAAATTTGAAGTTCACAATTTTCATAATGATCTTGAGCGTGTCAAGAATACCTCTAAAAAGCTATAATTGCCTCACTACCCATAGTGAGAGGACCCTCACCAATTATCAAAATAAAACTTACTCTCAAGAACCTCAAGAAGATACTTGTATTACTTAATAAAGAGAATGACAAAACCATTACCACTCTGAATAAGTATTTAGAACACTTAAAGCTTTATGACAACATGCTGGTCACAATGGACAAGAATATTGAAGATCTGAAGGCACTAATTCTCACTGCACCAGAGACTACATCTACTTGACCTATCACTAGAATTAGAGGCACCTGCATGAGTCACTTAAAAATATGCACAACAGCTGGTCAGATCTTTACTCAGCCACCAATGATGCTTGCAATCCTGTTGAAGAGGATCTAAACTTTAAACCATATTTCAAGACCATGTACACACCAGAAGAGGGAACAATTGCTGGTTTCCTCCAAATGTATGAAAACAGCATGAATGGTGCTAGCAATTACCAGAAGGCTCGCCATATACAGGGATGCATGAGCTGTGAGGCTCAGGAGATCCTCAGTACAAGCTTGAGACCTGGATTATCTTGGATCAAAGTCAAGAGCATCTTACTCTTTAAGTTAAAAAGTAAACATGATGTCCAGAATATGAAGCAAGGGGCCTTGTTAATGAATATGGGAAAAATAAGTCAGTCACAAATTACACTTCCCATTTCTACCTTAAGGCCCAGCAGTTATAAAACAGGAAAAATGGATCTGCCCACCACCAAAACCATTTTGTTAAGCTCCTCTGGAGATGCATTCTAATCTGAAGATACATATGATTTTGGTAGTTAAGAGTTCTATATTCCTTAAAGCACTCATAGAGGTTTTACTTGATGTACAAGGGATGTATTGATTTGATTTTAAGTCAGTGGCACCTACACCACCCCCTCAATGAGTTAATAAGGCTGTTTATGTTTTCAATGAAAAGGTTGAAAATTCCAAGGAGAATAGCAACAAACCTCCTGAACACTTGCCATAATAATTTAAGTGCTATAAGTGTTACCAACCTAGGCACTTTGTTTATCCTGGATATTAGTTACAGCCAAAACCAAGGATCAAACTCCTAAATAGAAAACATCTAATAATATAAATTGGGTGGATCTCCACACTGAAGGTGAGGATGACCATGAAGATGAAGATTTAGCTAGTGCAGGTTACCACGTGTTATAGCTTCTAGCACATTGACTGTACCAGCTAGGTTAATAGTTCATGGTGATGATGGATTTATATCAAACAATACCTACTTGTAAGTCCAGGGGAGAATCCCCTCTGCTTAGACAAGGCGGTATTCCCATTTTTCACAAAGAAGGGTCTGAGAAGGGCAGCTGCTCCTCTCATCTCACAGGGCAATCTCACCCATGTGGTAGATGAGCGAACTTTAACAGCTTTCCCTTTAAAGATTCCACCACCTGTCCCCGCAATTGGTTCCCCAAAATTAGTATGCAAATTGAGGTAACTTGCACTGAGATAATTAGAAGTTTCCACCCCCATGGGCCTAAAGGTTTGTATGAATTTTAAGGCAACAATCCCTCAAAAGCAAGGTCCAAAAGCCTCAAACCCTCAGCAATGATGCCCAAAGGGCACACAAATTCAGTGAATAAGGAAGCAAGTTTTGAATTCTTAGCAAAATTTACCAATGGAATTGAGCTATTGATAAAATGTTGTCATCAGTTCAAAACCTGCTCCAAAAAACATTTGAAACAAAGCCCAATGGGTGTGTACCTTCTAATAAGAATGTGCTAAATGTTGAATCCTCAGTTAAACTCACCAATGGCATCAGGCTATTGGGATATGTTGATGCTGATTCAGAACTCCCCTCAAAGTCATCAGGGAAAAAGCTTAATGGGCATGTATCTTCTAAGATGAATGTTGCTGCCAGCCTGGAACCCTCCCCTCAAAAATTAGGTCCATTGTTAGATGCATCTTGCTTGGCCAAACGGATGCCAAAGTGACTGGGTATGGGCAGGTTGGGTATCCCAAACCCGTTACTGACCTCTTGGGACTGCCCCTATGTGGGGTGGCCTTAGGAGGTTCCCATTGCCCATTGGGCAAGATGCCATTGTGCTAACCATTGAAAATATGAGGAAACTGCAATTTGGGCATCCAAGGTTGAACCAACAGTGACTTGTCCCACTGTTGACAATTTCAAATTCAGTTCAAATTGAATTAGTCTTCCCCCTCTCAAAGTTTGCCAGGTTAAGTTAACTTTTAAGAACCCTGATCCTAAATCTTTCTAAGCTATTCCCCAAATCAGTCTATTTAAGCAGTTATAACACACTGAGGAAAGTGATGCTTGATTTTCCATTTTTAAAGCAACAAAAATATTGTTTCCCATAAAATCCTTATTTTATCATGTCAAAATTTACACCCATCCCAGTCTAATTTTTCAACGCTCCTAAACCCGCATGCCCTGGTCCATGATTGTCTGGTTTATTGCCAGGTTTATTTTCACACTTATGACCTCTTGGCTCTTGATGGCAAATTCTCTCCTGGCTCATATAAAAGTCATCTGAGCAGCAGTGCCTCTGGTATATAGGCTTGTCATTTGGGTGCTTTGGCATCCAGACTGGCAGGCCAGTCTAAACTTACTTTGCTGTTATCATGTCACTACTTGGATTAATCAAATAGCCTACTTGAGTGATCAGTTCCATTGAAAAAGGAGTGCATCTGGTCACATCTACCTTCAAGAATGTGGCACCAGATGGTGAAGACACTACCAAGGTCAATAAAAGTGATGTTGCTTTAAGACAGTTTAAGGAATCTGCCACTGACGTCCTGGCCACTGGAAACCCCTTTGGTAAGAGTATAACAAAAGTGAAAGTTATCATCCAGAAGGTGTGCATATTGGAAGTACTGGACATTGGGGCTCCAAGTGAATATTATCTTCTCCAAACTTATTTGAATTACAAGTCTATGCACAACATTAATTACAATGTGAAGAACTGTACCGTAGGACCTGACATCACTCATGCCTTAGGATCTTATTCTTCCTTACTTTTATGATTTAAGTGCATAGTCCTGATGCACCCGCAGTAATGTTAGACAATGGCCACTATGATTTTATGATTGGGACATTGTTTCTTCTGGAGTTTGGGGTAAATATTGTCTTCACTACAAGCATGGTTAGCATCCTGAGCTAACAACTCCCACTGATGTTCAAGGACGGGGACATTAAACCTTAAAACAGGATGCTTGCTTGATCAAAACAGATCAATAAATCTATCCAATTCATTACACCTTGACTGAAAAGGGCGTAAAACAATTAATGCCTACTGTGAACGCTAAAGAAGGTCTCCTATTAAGTGCAGGTAAAATCATATAAATCTGACTAGGGGACCAAAGGAGAATGACCTTGTCAAATAGCGTTAAGATTTCTTCTGACCCAATATTGAAAGTGTACCATTGAGATGAAATTTGAGAGAAAGAGGCCAGAGTAAAACCAGGCTTCTATGACACTACTTAACCTAGAGAGCTAAACCTCATTCAGTGAAACATTACTACCTAACAGATTAAAGTTTAGAAAGGAAAGGTTGGGCACTAGCCCACCTAACAAGTTGCAAGATAATGAGTTAGTACATGCATTTGGAGGTTTTGATGCGCTTGGGTTTGGGGATGTAACCCCCAAGCAGCAGAAAGAGTTGGATAAACTTTTGGACAAGTTAATTGTCATGGTTGGATGACATAATAGTAGGCACTGATGCTAGAGATAAGGCTGGGCGACAGGAGGCCCAGAAGGTGAAGCTTCAGGCTCTCCCTGACCTAAAGCGCACCCTAGATCAACGCTGGGTGCAAGCCAAGCATGCAGGTTGATACTAATGGGGTGCAAAACGCCCAGCCTCTTATCTCGGCCCAGGCCTTGAAACGAACGATTTACATTTTAAATGCAGATGGTTCAATTTGCTTGATTGGAGAGCAAGGGTTCGAGTCCCGCTCCAGCTATGAAATTTTGACTTCAGGTAAAATAAGGCTTCAGTTGATTACTCAAGTGAAGGCACTTTCAGTGTACTTTACCAAAATGGATGGAAGCGTCTGTTTATTGGAGTATCAAGGCTTGAGCGCACTTCCGCAGAACCTGAATTTCCTTGGCCCATTTTAAATATGTTTTTGTGACCAACATTCCTTGTTGATCAACTTTCTTAAGTAAAACCCCCGTTATTTTACGTTTTTTCAATTTTTTTTTGGGCAAACTTGGTGGTGGACCTCTTTGGGGAGGTCTCCAACCATGTGGGCCACTACCTTATCTCACAATTTACCAAGGTCCCAGGGGCACCTGTGGGCCACCCAGGTCCCCTCCAGATTGAGGCACCCAAGCCCCCTGACGTCAAGCCACACTTGATTATGGACCCCTCTGGGGTCCACTCAAGCGGTGATGTTCCTTACTTACCTAGTATTTTATGTTGCTTTTTACACACTTGCCTGGGGTACCCTTTGCACTAGCACCACTTGAGGTACCTTCCTACCCATTCTTTTAATAGCTAGTTCCCTAGCAATGTGGGTTTGCATCCCACATCACCTTGCTGGAAACAAGAGAGTTACAGACACTCTCTTGACATTAGTCAATCAATCATTTTATTATACGTGCATAAGAATTATCCATGTGGGACTTTCATTATTAGTAAATTGGGTGCGCTGGCCATTTGTCACTGCCACAATGGTGCTCACCACAGTTTTCTCGTTTGGTTTTGTACTGGTGCATCTCAGCGTTATTCTTGCAACTACCAATTGAGAAGTGCCCACCCTTCCTGCTCATACCTGGTGGTCTCAGACTTTTTGCAATCCTAATATTGTGATTCCCCACCTTTCTCCTGGGATTTACTCAGAAATTCATCAGGCCTTAGCTTCCCTGGAACCAAAACCCACGTTAGGAAAAAACAATTCATCTAGTTCCCATCCAATTTTGCAAGGAGTGGATCTATTGTCCAGTTGTCTCCTGAGGCGGGTGACTGTGTTTTTGCAGTACTCCACACACAGCCTCTCTTGTGGCAAGCAATAGGGGGTTTGGAACAGGTCTTGGAGCAGAATTGACCTGATGAAGCATCCTTCCATTTCTTCTTTGAGTTCTTTTCTCTGCTTCAAGCAGGTCATCCAATGAAAGTATACTTGAGTGAATTCTGCAAAAAAGCCCAGGCTTTTCCTTTAACCGACAAAGTTAAAATGTCATTTCTCCATTCAACCTTGGACATCTCAATGCAAAACTCCCCAATTTGGCAATCGCCTCCTTCCAAATTCGATCATCTTGTTGAAACCCTTTGGGGTAATTTCTCTGCCCCAACCTGGAAGGGGCCATGTAATTTGGCTGTCATTGGATCAAATCATATAAATATGGAAGCCAAAAGTCGCGCGCGCCTCTGGAAATGAGGAATCTTATCCTTCTAATCCTTCTATTTCTTCCAAATTTGGAAATGTACAGGGGTCTAGACCCGATAATGAAGTAAAGGTTTCAGATGATTCTGCCGTGATGATGTCACCCATGGTCGTCCCTATACTTAGCGCTTCCTCAACTAGTGATTTTTCCTTGAAACGTGAGATGCTTCCCACTGATTTCCTCCCCATCTTGGCAGAAATCGGAACATCAAAAGGTCCAAACCCAAATTTAACAAAAACAATTCCATTATCATTTTTTCTCCCCAACACGTTCTGAGGTGCATTCTGAGGCATTGGCTCAGGGTTTGGGGGTGATGGCCCTGAATAACGATGCACACCAAACCCTTGGAATGAGTGAGGGTTCGTTTAAACCAAAAAATGCGTTTTATAATGTGAGCAGTTTATCCCAAAATGAACCTTTTATTTGCTCATATGGTCTGGATGAGGACTTCATTTCAGTCTACCAGATTACCCCTGAGAACCCTCGTTTGACCCCTACCATGATTAGGGGTTCTCAGGAAGTGGAAAAGGAACTTCATCAAAAATTTAAAGATGTATATGCACCTGCAGAAGGTGTGGTAGGATATGTGGCCTCAGTAGTAAGAGTGGCTCACTATCCTTCCCCCTTCTATGATTCCAAAACATACCCTGATGGCTTGTTCAAGCCAGAGGAAGAATTTGGTGGTGAGTTGATGGCGTTTTCTGCGTTGAATAAATCCCATTCTGGATACTTCTTGTTGTCTGCTACCCTTACATCCTCTTATGGAAAGTTCAGTACAACTATTTTGGTGGATACTGGTGCCTCAAATAATTTTATTGACCAAAATCTTGCTGAATACCTTGAGTTGAGTTACTCACCAGGTGGTATGGTTAGAGGTGAGGCTTCTCAAGGTATCCCTACACTAAACATCATGGAGTCAGTCAATTTCCAGATAGGCTCTTATCTATTGTCTGATCAGTTTCAAGCTATCAGAAACCTCTTGTTTCCCATCATTTTTGGGTGTTGAGTGGTGGCGGAAGTTTGACGTCAGAACAAATTTAAAAGAAAACACTTTATCCTTGTCTTTAACAAATGGTCACCAGTTGATTGTTCCTCTGTCTGAGGATAATGCCCCAGGAAAATTACCCCATTGGCCCAATGTTCCCAGTCTGTATCTTGCCCCTTTGCTGAAGCCCACCGTGGGACTTTCCTTACCTTCCAGTTTGGAGGAGTTGGCACTTCTTTTGATACAGCTTCAGCTATGCTACCATAACATTCTTAGTTTGATTGTGAATTTAAACTTACTGTGGATCTGGTGCATATTTCTTCTCCCATATACCTATTGACTGTCTGGGAGGAAGAGGTTTTAGATGTATGGGTGAAGGAGCAGTTGCCAAAGGTGCCATCTTTCAGTGTACCTCCCTGTTTGCTCCCCACTGCTCTTTGTGGAGAAGGCTGATGGAACTTTATGTCCATGTGTCAATTATGGAAATTTAAACAATGTGACTGTACCCAACCTCCATCCCATCCCTTTAGATTCCCAGATTGCGCGCTATGTGGAGAAGGCAAGGTCTTCTCCAAGCTGGATTGCCTCAATGCGTTCAATCAAATCCGGATAAAGAAGGGCCAGGAATGGTTAACCGCATTCCATACCAGAAAAGGAATTTTCCAGTTCCAGGTTATGCCCTTTGGGCTTAAGAATGCCCCTGCCATCTTTCAACGCCGCATTGATGCTGCGTTGGGAGACTTGTTGGGGGTATGTGTGCGGTTGCCTACATGGATGACATTCTGGTGTTTTCCCCCAATCATGAGTCACATGCAGTTCACCTTTGACAAGTAGTGGAGAGATTGAGGGCCGCTTGCCTTACCCTCAAGTTTAGCAAATGCACGACTTCTTCAAGTCCCAGGTTACTTTTCTGGGCAACGTCGTTTTTGACCAGGGCCATATGACAACTCCAGACAAGGAAAAGGCTATTCATGAGTGGCCTACCCCCACCTCTGTCAAGGAATTGAGGAGCTTTTTGGGGACGTGTATGTTCCTCAAGAAGTTTACCCAGTCTCTCTGAGGTGGCAGCCCCCTTATATAAGGCCAGTGGGGCCAAGGTGCTTCAGTGGTCCCCCATTATGGAGGATGCGTTCCAAGCGGTGAATTGCACCTTGTTATCCACATCCATCCTTAGCCATGTTGATCCTGCAAAGGAGTTCATTGTGTCCTCAGATGCTTCTAACTTCGCCATTGCGGCTGCCCTGTTACAGGTGGGTGAAGATGGGTCTGAGCATCCTGTGGGATATTTTTCTAGGAAAATGTCTCTGCATGAGTTAAACTACGCCATATATGACAAGGAGTTATTAGCAGTGGTGGAGGCGCTGATTTATTGGCGTCACCACTTACATGGCTCTTCCCAACCATTCTGGGTACGCACTGACCACTAAGCCCTGTTGTACTACCATGCTCCACATGTTCTAACACCATGTCAGACCCATTGGCATGAGACCCTTGCCCTATTTACATTTTCCTATGAGTTCACCAAGGGTAAGGAGAATGGTTTGGAGGATGCTTTGAGCTGCAACCCTGCTTTGGCTCCCAATCTAAAGGGGGTAGAGATTCACAACACTTGGTTGATGATTCCACCAGGTATGATTCTGCCTCAACTTCCTAAGTCCACGGTACATACGCCAGCGCTCATGCCTTTGGAAAATGCAGCAGAATATAGCATGTTTAGGAAGGTAGTTCTTTCTCAGCCGTTATCAGCTGAATATGCTGTTGTTCTCACTAAGAGTGCCCTGAATCAGGAGGACTTATCTCAGGGTTATCACATGAAGGATGAGACGGTGTGATTTCAGGGACGCCTATGGGTTCCTGCTGGACCACTGCGCCTGGAGATCATCCAGGACCATCATGACGGAATCACTGTTGGTCATCCTGGGAAAGCAAAGACCTTGGAGTTGATATGACGCACTTACATTTGGAAGGGCTTGCCTGTTCAGGTAGGGCGGTACTGTAAAGAGTGCCTGATCTGCAATCAAATGAAACCCAATTGGCAACCTTTAGCAGGGTTGCTGGTACCAGTCCAAAAGACTGAAGGGCCCTGGACTTCCCTATCAGTGGATTTCATTGTGGAGTTACCCATTTCAGATGGGTATGATGCAATCATGGTGGTGGTGGACCGCTTTACAAAGTTCGCTCACTTTATTCCTTGCAGAACAACTATAACTGCCGCTGAAATGGCCAGGCTCTTTGTCGCTCATGTATTTGCGCTTCAATTGGTTCCTCAAGACATCATTAGTGACCGGGGACCCCAGTTCACCTCCATCTTTTGGGAAAATTTGTGTAAGACTCTTCATATCCGCCCCTGCTGTTCAACTGCTTATCACCCCCAATCAGATGGGCAGACTGAGCGAGTGAATCAGTGCTTGGAACAATTTCTGCGTTGTTAAACCACCGCAGACCATTCAGATTGGGTTCCTCACCTTCCCATGGCCCAGTTTAGTTGCAACAACACTTTGCATTAATCAATTGGTTGTTCACCTTTTTTGCTAACCACGGCTTTAACCCTGCGTTTAACATGGAGCCCAGCTGTAGTTCCAAAGTGGAAGCGGTGCTGGACTTTGCTAAGACTCTCAAGAAGGTCCATAAAGGGGTGTCCATGAGTTTGGAGGCGGCTATGCTGGTTTATAAGGAGAATGCCAATGGAAAGCGCTGAGTGGGTCCAGCATACAAGGAAGGGGATCTTGTGATGCTTCATGCTTGCAACATCCCTATTAAGCAGCCATGCAAAAAACTGGGTCCAAAGAGGATTGGTCCTTACTGGGTAGTTAGAAAGGTGGGACATGCCTCATACCAGTTGGATCTTCCCTCCGCGTTTCAGATCTTCTCCATCTTTCATGAAAGCAAGTTGACCTTGTTTGAGGGCCCTCCTCCTGTGACCCCTGAGGCTTATCTTGTGGATGGGGCACCAGAATGGGAAGTGGAGGAAATAGTAGCCTCCCGCCAGGTTAAGCAACACCTTGAGTACTTGGTATCTTGAAAAGGGTTTGACGCAGCAGAGAACAGCTGGGTGCCAGCACAGAATTTTGTACATGCCCTAGACCTGATTGAATCATTTCATAATTGTTTCCCTGAGGCTGCAGGATCTCAGCCAAAGCCAGACATTGCTGCTGTGAAGTTACCTCCAGCACATAAGAACTTCTCCTTAGCAAACGCCCCTGGAGGGGGTGGAGCCCAAGAAGGAGGAGAGAGTAATGTCATGGTTGGATGACATAATAGTAGGCACTGAAGCTAGAGATAAGGCTGAGTGACAGGAGGCTCAGAAGGTGAAGCTTTAGGCTCTCCCTGACCTAAAGCACACCCTAGATCAACTCTGGGTGCAAGCCAAGCATGCCCAGGTTGATACTAATGGGGTGCAAAACGCCCAGCCTCTTATCTCAGCCCAGGCCTTGAAATGAACAATTTGCGTTTTAAATGCAGATGGTTCAATTTGCTTGATTGGAGAGCAAGGGTTTGAGTCCCGCTCCAGCTATGAAATTTTGACTTCAGGTAAAATAAGGCTTCAATTGATTACTCGAGTGAAGGCACTTTCAGTGTACTTTACCAAAATGGATAGAAGCGTCTGTTTATTGGAGTGTCAAGGCTTGGGTGCACTTTCACAGAACTTGAATTTCCCTGGCTCATTTTAAATATGTTTTTGCGACCAACATTCCTTGTTGATCAACTTTCTTAAAAAAAAAACCCCGTTATTTTACATTTTTTCAATGTTTCCTTGGGCAAACTTGGTGGTGGACCTCTTCAGGGAGGTCTCCAACCATGTGGGCCACTACCTTATCTCACAATTTACCAAAATCCTAGGGGCAACTGTGGGCCGCCCAGGTCCCCTCCAGATTGAGGCACCCAAGCCCCCTGACGTCAAGCCACACTTGATTATAGACGCCCCTCTGGGGTCCACTCAAGCGGTGATGTTCCTTACTTACCTAGTATTTTATGTTGCTTTTTACACACTTGCCTGGGGTACCCTTTGCACTAGCACCGCTTGAGGTACCTTTCTACCCATTCTTTTAATGGCTAGTTCCCTAGCAATGTGGGTTTGCATCCCACATCACCTTGCTGAGAACGAGAGAGTTACAGACACTCTCTTGACATTAATGACATCTTCAACAATGGCCCCAATGACTATGGCCTGTGCAAAGGGGAGGTCCATAAGATAGACACTGGTTCAGCTATCCCCTTAAAGTCCAAACCTTACCAATGAACAAAAACAGAGTATGCATCACAATGCAAGAGCTCAATCAGTTAGCTGAAGCAGGGATAATCCATCCATCCAAGGTCCATGGGTATCTCCCTTGCTGCTGGTATACAATGAGGATGGGATCCATAGGGTTATCATAGCCTAATGCCACCTAAAAAAATTACCAAGAAGATCAATACCCTTTGCCACACATTGATGATGCTTTGAAGTTCCTGAGCGGCTCAAAATACTTTTCAGCTATGGAATAGCCAGTGGCTACTAGCAGATAGAGCTTTCCCCCAAGGACCCAGAGAAATGTGCCTTAATAAGCAGTCAAGGGTTTCTTGAACCCATGAGAATGCCTCAGGGGCTCTGCAATGTCCTGCAAACTTCCAACAAGCTATAGACCACATTTTTGGTAATCTTAAGATATTTAGTGTGTTGATATAACCTGACAACATCACAGTGTTCAGCTGCACTTTTCAGAAACATTTGCAGCACCTCTGGGAAATCTTCAAGTGGCTGTGCACTTCTAACTTGAAGCTGAAGAGAAGAAAATGTACTTTTCTCAAGTGACAGGTTGAGATTTTGGGGCACAAAACTAGCCCTGCCAGAATTAAGCCTTATGATGGAAAGTGAATGCAATTGTGGCAATGGAGCCACCCAAGAGCTGAGGAACGTTCAAATATTCCCAAGGTTTGGTATGTACTAAAGCAGTTCTTCTTCCCAATTTTGGACTTGGAAGCACCTCTTACCTACCTCCTGACTAAAGAAATGAAGTCCAAGTGGAGCCTGGAGAAGGAGCAGGCACCTGCGGAATGAAGGCACAATTGGTAGAAGCACCAACCATGGTATACCCAGACTTTGATAAGACCTTCTACTTGTACACTGACGCCATTGTCGTGGGACTTGGTGCAAACTTGGCCCAACTAGATGAGAATAGAGTAGATCATTCAATCAAGTATTACTCCAAAGTATTTAGCAAGGAAGAAAAGAATTGCACAGTTACCAAATGCAAATGCCTTGCAATAATCAGCAGTCATGCAATTTAGGCCCTACTTTTATGGAGTAAAATTTGAAAGTAATCACAAATTACATGTCACTCTGCTGGCTAAGAAATATAAAGGATCCAGATGGAAGCCTTGCCCGCTGGGATGTCCTCCTGCAGGGGAAAAATTTCAAAATCATACATTAAGCAGGAGATAAACATCTCAACATGGATGGTTTGTCAAGACTACCTGTATTCCACCTGCAAGTGCCAAAGGGTGATTGACTGTATAGCCTAATTGGGCTCCCTAGAGATTAGCAGGATGAGACAGAAGAGGTCAATAGCGTCCTATGCAGATGTTCTAAAGACACCCAGCGCATCAATGAATATCTGCAAATGAAAGTTTAAGAAAAGTGGTATCTCTACATCTGTCCCAGTGATTGAAGGGAGAAAGTGATGGAGGCTGTAAGGAGAGTGTCTGTAACTCTCCTGTTCTCAGCAAGGTGGTGCAAGGTGCACAGACACACCTCCAGAGAATTAGTCATTAGTAAGAAGGTGATCAAGGTACCGCAGAGGATGCCAGAGCAACAGGGCTCCAGGGCAATGGTGTACAGTGCGGTATATAGTAAAATATAGAATATAAATAGCCAAACTTGATTGGACCCCCAATGGGGAGTCTACAACCAAGTGAAGACTGGTGCAGGAGTGCTTGGGTGTTTTGGTCTATAGGGGACCAGGGCAGCCCATTGGTGCACCAGATTTGGAAAATAATTTAGAGAAAATGTGATGACCAATACTGCTAGAGACCCCTTTGAGGAGGTCCATGCACAGGTTCACCCAAAGAACCATATTCAAAAAATATAAAATTAATTGAAGATTTATTAATAGTAAATCAACCAACGAGGAAGGTTGGTCTCAAGAAAACATATTTAAACAATTGAGGGGGGTTTGCCCATTGGTGAAAGTGGTGCTAAGCCCAGGTGCACCAATAAATGCACACTTCCATTGGCCAGGGTACTATATCTTGAGATTGAACAAACTTGAGTTATTGATTGTAGACACAGCTGACCCAATTTGGAAACTTTTAATAATTAAATGAATTTCAAACCCCCATTTACTGAGCAACTGAACTGAACTGTCACCATCAATAGTATAGCTAGTGCATTTTAATGCCCTTTTCATAACACAGGGCTGAGCATCATGAACATCCCCTAGATTGACCTGGGCATATCTGGCCTGAACCCAGCACTGGTCCAGGGTATGTTTGAGGTTAGGAAGGCCTTCCAACTTCATCTTTTGGCCTCCTGACGACTAGCTTTATCTTTGCAGTTGGTGCCTTAATTATGTCATCAGGCCATAACAGAGGATCACAAACATGTGGACCATGGAAGGTTTCAGAAGACGTTTGCTTACCTCAATGAGAGATTTTACTGGAAATGCATGTCCAATAAAGTAAACCAAGCATTGGAGTTATGTGTATTCTGCACCAGTCTTTGCCTACTGTAAAAGAGATTCAAACTTATGCCTATTCCACCCACTTTGCCTTCCAGCAATGTATCTATTGATGTGGTGGGACCATTACCAGCAGCATCCAGTGGCGCCAAGTCCATCCTGGTGGCCATCAACCACTTCACTAAGTGGGTAGAAGCATCTGAAGTCAAAACATATACAGCAAACTCCACTGCCCATTTCTTGTACAACCAGGTGATTACAAGATATGGATGCCCTCAAACTCTCTTGTCAGACAATGGCAAGAACTTCATCTCATATGTGATTTAGAAACTGATGGATTTGGTAGGGTTAAACCAGAAGTTCATTACCCCCTACACTCCATCATCCAATAGAAGTGTCAAAAGAGTCACAGTATCCTAGGAGGAATTTTAAAGTAGATGGCTTTAGACTACAAGTTGAAGTAGGACCAGTTGCTCCCATCAGCGTTGCTGGCTTACCAGTCAAGCCACCACTGTGTGATTGAAATGTCCTCCTTCAAATCCCTGTATGGACGAGAAGGCTGTGCAGCCTATCCTCCTGGCACCTCTCATATCAGTGGATCAAAAGAATCTACTACCTGGAAGCTACCAACAGGAGTTGGCTGAAGAGTTGATCAGAATTCTGCTAAAAGCTTCAAGCAACGTTGAAGCTAGCCTCCCTCCTAGTTAAAATGAAAGTCAGAGAAGAACCAAGTTACCCAAATTTAGTATTGGTGAAAAGGTTTTGTTCTACCCACTTTAGAGAAACACAACCAGAGAAACTTTAGTCATTTGGACTAGGCCTGCAACCAGCTTAACCAAAAGAATAGCGGAATACTCAATCTGTGATGATAAAACTAATATTGTTTTTAATAGAGTTCATGCCTGGCATCTTTGAGCATTCTCCAGGTCTCATCTTGGAAGGGGAGTGTCACGGATGAGCCTGCAAGTGGTGCTCCTGGTCAGACCTCAACCAGTGGAATTACTACAAACTACTCAACCAAACTGGTGGCAGTACTGGTGACCAGGCCATTGTGGATGAGGGTGAGAGGCCCTTTTATAGGCACTGATGGCCTAAACAATTTTCCTTCCAGCAATGATGCCATGTAAAATAATTTTTGCCACACCAATTTGGAATATTTGTTAAATGAGTTTGATGATGCCACCAAAAATTCCTATGAAATTCAACCTCCTTTTATACCTTTGGGGGCCAAAATAATTTGAATTCCACCAATGATGTCCAATGAGCAAACTGAGTTACACCGGCAACAGTATCAGATGATTGAATAAGTATATTACCAAATTGGGTAGCCATCCAGTTTCTAAGTGACTCAAAGCCACGAAACGAGGCACCTCATAGGAGCGCCACCACTCATACCTGAGGTTGAGACATATATTACCAGATTTGACAATCACCAATATTGAAAATAACTACAATGAGCCAAATCCCAGAGGCAGGACCAAGTACAAAGGCCCCTGAACATCCAGGTTCAGGGGTAACCAAACGAGAAGAAGCTCACACATACAAGAATTAGAACAAATGAGTGAACAAGCTAAAGCAGCAGTCAGACGCCGTCTGACTAGAGGTTCCTATAAAATCCTCTATTAATACCCTAAATTCCCCTATTTTGCAATATCACATTCATTCATATCTTGATTTTGCCTTGAAGTATATAAGACTTCACTTTTTATTCTACTAAAAAATTTTAGTACAAAATCTTATGTTTATCCTTTTTGTTTTAACTTTGATTGTATCAAGTCAATAATCGCCAGTATCCAGTCTGGGATTAACCAACTTGAAGTAATTGCCAGTAGCCAGTCTGGGATTAACCTGTTTTGAAGAAGAGACTGTCAAGGATACCTTGGTGCTGATAATGCCAGGGAAGAGGTTGGAAAGGTTCCCGTTGAGTCACAAAGGCCAACATATGCCAACAATGTCAAAGAGTGTCAAGAAGTTTGCTAAGAGAGTAAACAAGTTAACCAAGCAATCGATATATCAAGGGGTAGCATCTGAGGAGAGTCTGCTTAGAGAGAATGGTTGTGATGTTAGTGAAGGTTGTCTGCTGCCTAATCTGCGCGGAGTAGATCTCCTGAGCAGCGAGTCAGCCTCTAAAGTTAAATGAGCCAAGGTTGGCGTACTGACTCCTACCCTAGGTGTGGCAATGATACTGGTGGACTCTAAGAGTCTACTCATTATACCCGGACTGATTTTAAGCTGAGCGATTTGCTGTCTAGTAAAAACCCAAGTGGTCTTTATAGAGTTCAAGCATCAAGGCAAGGTTGCCTTATATTTTTCGAGGCCGTGGAGGTAGGGCATCAAAATGGGTACCGAATACGGACCATATCATATCATGTATCACAGTTGGCGGACTTTAATATTAGTTAAAAATAGGGATTGGAATAAACTGAGGGTGGATAAATAAAGGCGTTTAGGGCATCAGGGTAGATAGGTGAAGGTCAAAGGATGGTCAGATGGGTTGGTGGTGAGTATTGGCTAGAAACCTTTTCGCCGCAGTCCACGATTTAAACAAGGTTTCTTTTTTGGGGGCGATGTGCGAGGCCTTGTCACGCTGGTGATCGATGAGTGACTTTAGCTGATTCAAGCACCGCTGGAAACCTAAATTCGACACGCCAGGCAAAAACCCTTCCGAGAGGCGAGCCTGAAATTGGGCATCGAGGTCCCACGCCTGTGCCAGCAGGGTGGGGATGTCAGCTGAGGGAAAGTGCTGCAATAGATGCAAGTTCTCGGCAAAGGTGCCCTCCAGCAAAAGCGCCTGAATCGAGTTCAGCATCGCCACGCTTATCATGACCATGGCACGGATGGGCTCGGGGTGGCGAGTGGGCGAGTACGCAAACAAGCCATCCCACAGCCGGATGACATCCGGCAGAGGGAACTCCAAAGTGCCCAGCACGGTGATCCAGCGGAAGGCGTAGAAGGTGGGATCAATCTTTTTGGCTTGGAGGTCAGCGGCGAGACGAGGTGCTGCGTGTTGCAAGCGCAACTCTAGCTGGGCTAGAGTAGCCTGAACACCTGACTGCTGGTCACGATCAAATTCGCGAACGTACTGATCACGTACCAGCCCCATGACGGCCGTGAAAAGGTAGAAAGCGTCAGCCTCGGCGTGAGCTCGGCCACCATGCCACGACTCGGTGTCGTTGGCGCAGACGTAATATAAGGTGCCGATGAGCTCGTTCATGCCCTGAACGTAACCCACTCCAGGGTTGAGCTTCGCGTAAATAAACAGGATCCTCTCCAGGGCCTCCCAGTTAAAGTCAGAAATCTCGTACGGCATCCACACTGACTTGGGCCAGGTGCGACTTCCTCATCAATCAAAGCCATGTCGTTGGCTGGCTGACTATAGCGCCGTGGCCCAAAGCACAAATCCTTAGAAGCTTCGAAACCCGAGTGCGAATCTGACCTCTCCACTTTAAAATCTATCGGGAGCCTATCGTGCTTGCTTTTTAGCCTCCGAAAAAGCCCACGTCGAGTTCGAGTCGACATCTTCCCCCAAGGTAGACTAGGTTCGGTATGCGGTGAGTCAGATTGCAGAACTGAGTCGAACGAGGTGCTGGAGTGTTGTGGGGAAATCGGAACCTGCCTCTGAAAAAAGTCGACATCCGCCAGTGTCCGGCGGATATCGATGTCGATTTGCTCAAGCATTGCGGTATCTTTGTAGTACACGTCCCAAGCCCCGTAAAGCCCTGCGCTCAGGGGATCACTTTTGGCTAAGGAACTTTGTTCCGTATCGACTTGAATCCCGGGTTCGGAGATGAGATCACGAACAAATGACTAATCTCGCACCCTGATTAAGAAGCTAAACTTACAGGGCACTTACGTAATAGGAGCGGCGTTGCTCGGAAAGATGAGCGAGCCAGGTACACTTGTCTAGGGGGAGATACCCTAGCAAAAGCTAAAGGATTTTATAAGTGTTGACTGGGTAAGGGTAAAATCAAAGACAGCGAGTTTATCAAGCATCCAGAAACCCGAATTTAAACAAAAAACAACCTTTGGATGAAGAATCAGTGAAAGAAACCTTAAACCAGTCGACCATTAGATCACAAGGTAGCTATGAGAGTATGCTATATCGGGTAATATTGTAGAGCCTAGCCAAACCCAGTTTGAAAATAGGGGGATTTTGAGCTGGTCAAATTACCCAAAAAATAAAAGATTTCCAAGTCGCCAGTTCTAGCCTAAATAACAAGGCAAAACGAAGCATTAAACTTAAAGCATGCGGGTAGATGAAACTAGCAAAGTAGTTTAACTCGGTGTTATGTCAAAACGTGCCCTTTAAAATAAGAAGGCCAACAACGTGTGAAGTTAAAGACAGAGTTAGAAAGGTAATAAAACTAACAAAAAGGGTACAAATATGGATAAAAGCTACCTTCCAACATGTGGAGCGAACGCCACCTTCATCCGGGATACCTTCGAGGCATAACCTCTTTAAAAACTCGATATCAATCAAATCTTGAGAAAACCTTTCCTCATCTAAAGTGGAGACTGAAAGGTCAAGCTCACCGCTGGGACTTAAAGTTTTATGGGGGCCTTTAGGGGCGCTTAATAAAACATTATAGGTATCGACCCTCGATTTATAACTTTGGGGATCCATACCAGGGTTAGCCTACGGTATTGTTCTTGTAGTTTTGTAATCTGGGATCGAATCCGTTATTAACGGCGTACTGGCTACCCGAATGAAATCACTTGGTATCGAGGGTAGCTCGGATTTGTGACTTCGGTGGTTACATCATTGGACTCAATTTTCACCAGAGAAAAATGTTACTTGAACCAATCATACCATACCCAACTTTTGAAGCCTATAGAAAGCTGACTATAGATTAGAATTGGGTAAATCTGCAGCCGAGAGGAAGTCCCTTTAGTTAATATACTGTTCTGCACCTCAGTATAGCTTGCATTATTCTGCTGGCTATACGTTCCTTCGTACCTGCAGTTCTCAAGTTCTAAACCCTTCCCAAAATTAATAATCTAAGTGGTATATTTATCTGCTAGCAATATTATTTATGCTTTGCTATGGTACTACTATCATTTAAAATTCATTAAACACGGATTTTATGCGGCTATGCCTATATTACCTTTTTCATTTAGCACTAGCCAAGTAACCCAGCTTTGCTTGGGTTTATAATTTACCAGATAATATAATCATTTGTTTTAGTTTTTATATTGGTAGATGGCCAACAATAAATACACAAGCTATTAAACCTATTGAATTATCCATCAACCATTTGGCCAAAATCGAATAAAGCTAAGTTATTAAATCATCAGCTATTTAGCCAAACCCAATTGAACATCAAATTAACTAAAACCATCAACCACTCACCCAAAACCAATTGAAACTATCAGTAAACTAAGCCATCAACATTTTACCTGAAACCATTGTACCCATCGTTTAACCAAAAAATTAGGGAAAAAAGAACTAACTTTGAAAATGCAATAAAAAGTATTACATCTATATATATAAAAATGAATGTCTGTCTGTGTGTATGTATGTATGTATGTCCCGAATGCATTCCTATACCATTCATCCAATTGTGATGAAACTTTGGTGAGTTGTTGTGTGCATGCTTGAGAAGGTTTATGAATTTTAAAAAATATTATTTTAATAGTAGAATAAAAAGTTTTATATGTAACAAGTGAAAATCCTATATATACTTCGATGGTATTCGCTATATTGTTACAGCTGAGCAGTTTAAAATTGTTTGATTTGATATTTTATATGGATTTGTTAAGTGGTTAGTGGTCATTTGGCTAATTAGTAAGTTAATTTAAATCAAGACTTTGAATCTAAAGCCCAATTGATTTTAAAAATACCTCCTCTAGCATAATCGGCTCACCGGGTGTAGTTGCCCACACCTGTAACCACAAGCTAAGGTGGGGTAAAAATGCTGTGACAGGTTCAAAACCTGTTCTGGCTAGGACGAACATAAAAATTCCTCCATCCCCACTTATTATTAATCAATTAATTGATAATATGGAGTTAAAAAGGAAGATTTGGGTGGTTATGCAGGATGGTTCCTGCTACTGCTGAATCTTTTTAATAAGAAAAAAAATCTAGCATAATCAGCTCAGCTTTTGGCTCTAAACTTCAACTCTATAAAAGGTCAGTTGTTCGAATCTTGGCGTAATCGCTTTTTATACACTTTTCTTAAACTCACTGTCAATTCTGTCTGTCTGTCTGTAATTAAATCTTACAAGCTCTATTCAGACACTTATTGTCAATAAAAAATTCTTAAATTTGGCACAATTATGTATCTTCAATGACAATACAATAATCCATCAAAAATTTTAATTTTCATGTTCAAAAAAAGTTTTATATATATCAAGTAAAAATCCTATATATTTTCGATGGTAATCAGTATATAGTTACGGCTGAGCAGTTAGATATTTAGTTGATTTGATATTTTAAATGGTTTTGTTAAGTGGTTAGTGGTCATTTTTTATACAATTTTCTTAAACTCACTGTCAATTCTGTCTGTAATTAAATCTAACAAGCTCTATTTCAGACACCTATCTACATATATAAAAGCAAATGTGTGTGTTTGTGTGCGCGATGCCCAGCCAAAACTAGAGCATGTAGAGCTCTGAAAATTTGGCTATAGGTGGACGGGAGGGGGTCCGTGTGCACCTCGAAGCCCGATTTTTAATTTTCATAGTAAAAATAAAAAGTTTTATATGTAACAAGTTAAAATTTTATTTGTTTTTAATGGAAATCGATATATTGTTACGGCTGAGAAGTTTGATATTTGGTTGATTCGATAGTTTAAATGGTTTTGTCGAGCGGTTGGTGGTTTTGGGTTGATTAAGCTTAACGGTTTTAATAAAGAAGTTAATGATTGGTTGATTCGATAATTTAATTGGTTTTGGTAAGTGGTTGGTGATTTTGGTTGTTTCGATACATTTAGTTTTGGTTACGAAGCGGTTGGTGATTGGTTAATTTTTAATCTAATTATTTTAGCTAAGTGGTTTAGTTAAAGTATTTTATTCGAGGTGGGCCGACCTGGGGAGGTACAGCATCGATTAAGGGAAATCGAATGTATGGGAAAGGAGGATAAAATCCGGTAAACCTCCACGCGCGGCGTATGATAGGCCAGGAACTCCATGGACCGCCTCTGCTATTCGCTATCTCAGTTCGGGGCATTGGTGCGTCAAGTGGTTTAGTTAATTCGATAGGTTTAATTGGGTATGGTTGAATGGTTGGTAATTTTATATTGATTCAATATAATTTAATTTTTAATATTATCGATAACCATCTACAAATATAAAAAAGAATTGATTAGGATCATCAGGTAAACTTAAAGCCCAAAAACAAATCTGTGCTAAACTGGGTATCAACAAGAATTAGCCAAACTTTTCTTTACAAAACTATCATTCTGTTTATTTATTTATACCGGATGCATTATCTTGAGCAAATAACCAAAAAATCACCAACCCTGGCACAAGTATTCTATATAGTTTGGGAACGGGATGCTAATATGTAATTATTTAAAATAATCATATAAATTTAGATATCAGTTCTATTTAAAATCTAGAACATATATTTCTAATATAATTATGTAGCAATTTGGCTGGGTATTTTCATATTCATTTAATTCGATTTTTTCACAGGTTTTTGATAAGGGGTTGGTAGTTTGTGGCTGTTGTAAGTTCCGTAATTGGTTTTTGCTGAGTAGTGGTTTATTTTTTGGTTGATTCGATAGGCTCAATAGTTTCAGGTAAGTGATTGATGGTTTAGTTAATTTGGCAGGCTTTATTGATTTTAGCTAAGTGGTTGGAGGTTTGAATTTTTAATAGGCTTAATGGTCCCTGAACTTATTGATAGCTATCTACCAATATAAAAACTAAAATAATTTAGAATTTGATTGATTTGATATATTTATTTTTCTTGGCCGAGTGGTTGATGGTTTTTGGTCGAATCGACAGGATACAATTTAGCTTTGGGGGTGATTTAATAATTGGTTGATTTGATAAGTTCAGTTAGTTTTAGCTGAGTGGTTGGTGGTTTTGATTGCTTCGATTGAGCAATTAGATTTGGCCGAGTAGTTATTGCTTAACTACATATAAAATCTAAATTAATCAATTCGAATCACCTGAAATTCTATAGAAACCGTAGCAAAGCACAGGTAACTCCGCTAGTAACCAATAAAAATGCACCAAAAAGTATGATATGATTGGTATAAAATACACTAAAATATATGAAACAATTGATGAGTATGAGGGGAGGATACCCCAGTGGTAGAATAGGGACCTCTACAACTGCCTCCCTAAGTTCGATTCCGGTGGAGGAACTTTGGGTAGGGGATGACTATGACTATGTTGGCGTTGCACACCAATGCCTCAAACCAAGATAGCAAAGGCAGTCCATGGAGTTCCTAGCCTATCATACGCTGCACATGGAGGTTTTCCAGATTTTATCCTCCTTTCCCATTCATTTGATTTCCCCAATTGGTGTGGTATCATCCCCAGGTTGGCCCACCTCAAATAAAATTTAAAAACAATTGATAAGTATGAATAACTGATAAGAATATTCTTGAATTCAGTGCTATAATTTCAAACTGACTTAAATAATTTTGCTTATAAATACTAGAGCCTCTCTGTGGGGCAGTATAGCACTTGATTGCTGATACAGTGAATTGCTTATCATTAAAAAACTTATATCTGTATCTCACAGTCTCCTGAATAAAAATTAAATAAAAATAACCTATATATACTCAGCCCTATATATTATTAGTTGCTTACAGTTTATACTTGGACCTAATCCAATATAAGCTCCAATTTGTATTTATGACCAAAGTTCTATAAGTCAGATTAGAATATGGCACCGACTTCAAAAAGGTTTTTATCAGTTATTTATACTTTTTATCAATTATTTATACTTTTAATATATTATTTTTATTTGAGGTGGGCCAACCTGGGGACAATACTGCATCAATGAAGAGAAGTGAAGTAAATGGGAAAGGAGGATAAAACCCAGAAAATCTCCATGCACAGCATATGATAGGCCAGGAACTCCATGGAATGCCTTTGTTATTCACTATCTTGGTTCAGGGCATTGGTGCACAAAACTAACATGGTTATAATTATCCTCTACCCAAAGTTCATCTAATGGGATCAAACTTTGGGAGGCAATGGTAGAGGGTCCATATTCTACCACTGGGGTATCCTCCCCTACTTTTAATATATTTTTATTAATTTTTTATACTTTTTAGTTTATTTTTTGAAGTTGATTATTTTTCCCAAAAATTTTAGTATATTTTTATTAATTATTTTATACTTTTTAGTATATTTTTGAAGGCACTCTTTTTTCAATATATATTCATCAGTTTTGCATTATGGATTGATCATTATTCAGTTGATTCAATTTATTCAATTGGTTTGGTTGAATGGTTGATGGTTTCTAGTTGCCTTAATAGATTTATTTGGTTTTAGTCAATTTGGCTGGTAATCAGTTGATTTTACTTGTTCATTTATTTTGGCTGAGTATTTGATGGTTTTTGGCTGATCAATAGGTTCAGTTTGTTTTGGTAAAGTGGCTGGTGGCTTATAGTTGATTTAAAATTAATTGGTTTTTGCTGCATGATTTGTGATTTTTGGTCTATATGATAAATTTAAATTGGTTTTGGCCAAGTGGTTGGTGATTTAGTTGATTTAATAGGTTTGATTGGTTTTAGCTGAGTGATTGGTAGGTTTTGGTTGATTTGATAGAGCAATTGATTTTATCTGAGTGGATTTGTTTTGGTTGATTTGATAGGGCAATTGGTTGTATCTGAGTGGGTTGCAGGTTTTGGTTGTTTTTATAAGGCAATTAGTTTT